>JACSZP010028572.1:1245-11818 GCA_016161895.1 Pinna nobilis
GAATCGGGAGATCTGGGTTCCAGCCGTGTCAGCGCTACTCCGCGGTTGGCTGTCCCTGTCCTTCAGATGAGACGGTAAAAACCGAGGTCCCGTGTCACAGTAGATGTTGGCACATTAAAGAACCCTCCCTGCTCTACGGCCAGCAGTGTTGAGCACAGGCAAAATTTGTCGCCCTTCACCAGCACGTGGTGACATCTCCATATGAGTGAAATATTCTTGAGTAGGACATTAAACAACAATACCAAACCATACCATCCTAATATGGTGGTTCAATTGTATGCTGAATCTGTGTTTTAAGCACAAGTGAAAAAGAATCTGTGTTGTTTGAGTGACCACTTGTTTTGGGATCTTATGATCAATAGGCTTTTTTGCACCTATCTTCAAGCTTAACCCACTTACCCCTAAAGATACATTTGGGTTTGCCTAAATCATTGATTTAAGGAAGAGTCCATTTGATTTCAAGGGTTAATGAGTTAAGGGCACTTATAGTTTCCTCTCCTTCTGTTTGTCTGATGTCCAGATGCAAGTTTTGCAGATTTTTTTACACTGAAAATCAAAAATTTATCTGATTTTTTCCCCTGCATATAAGTGTATGAGTGGGTAAATTTCATTTCAGTTTATCTATTTTCAAAAGTTATGGTTCTTGAACTTATGCTCGTATGGGGTTTATATTGTTTGAAAATTACCATGATACAGATTAAAAAAGATAATTCAATGAAATTTGAATGACTTTAAGTGCTGTGTGTTAGTATGGCTGCCCATTGTTGTCATAGTTGAACTTTGTCTGAAAATTTCCTCAATGTAGATCCCACATTACATTAAAACCATCAAATTTCAATTTGTTTTATCAAATTTCTAGGGCACTTTTAGTTAAACCTTATTTAGCCTAAAGAGATAATCTTGCATATCATACCAATTTTAGCTATATGATTATGCTGTACAATCTTATGTTGCTATTAAAATTGGACATGATAGATTTATCAGCACAGTTTAGCTGAAATGTACAGTAGCGGGATTAAAGTAAGTTCCCAACATATTTTTTTCCTATATATCTTATATAAAACTGCATTTTTATAAAATATTCTCCTGGATTTGTTTAATGACACATTATCTTAAAGTTTACACCACTAATTGCAAAACTTCTGGTAGCTTCTTTTAATAATTTTATATATCTTTTATTCACAGCTTTTTTTAAAAATACGGTAAATTAAACTCTAACTTAATTTATAATGTCATGACTTTGTTATAAATATACGTTTTATATAAGGGAATTTGGTCTATGAAACAGGTGACAGGAAGCTTAATTTTTTATTGCTGAAATAATCGATATAGAAATTAAGAGAAAAAGAAACAAGACTATGAACATTTTTGGATTTATTAGTGAACATTTCAAGAACCTGACATTACTCAAATGCAGGAGAATTTTTTATAAAAATGCAATGTAGTATAAGATATATATTAGGAAAAACAAATGTTGGGAACATACTTTTGTCCCTCTTCTGTATAATTGCTTAAGTAATCGCACAGTATTATAGTTGCTCAAACAATGTCACAGTTATTATGAAAGGAATATTGCAGTTGAGTAAAGCTGAAATTCAGTATTTCTATAGATGCATGAAATGGTAGCTGTGTGGTTTTGTTCCTTGAATAAGACTGGAGATGGAAAATAGCTATCTTTTAACTTTGTACGTCTCATTTCAGTTTTGTTGCTGGGAAAATCCACATTTTTCATCCACAGTCCTCAGTGAATTACTATGGCAGGTAAGTGTTGATCTATGCTGACGTCCAAAGGTAGCAAAACTAATGTATGTGTATGAAGCATTTGAAGTGTTTTTAAGCTCACTTCTTCTTGAACATTAGTCTTATAGGAAACATACTGTGATAATGTGAAAAAATAGCAACTTTTTCAATTTTCATGGTAAATTTTAATGAATCTAATCTTGTAGAAATGATATGGAATGATAAATATTTTGTATAGTATACAGTTGACCTGGGGGCTGGTTGGAGCATTGTACTGACCAATACTATGAACCCAGCTTGAGTCAGTTCTTATGATAAGAGAAAGCTAAACTTGGTATGTTTTTGGTTTGGTGTACCAAGTCCACCACTTATAAATGTGAGGTCATCATCATACATTTTTACATGATTAAAGAAAAAACAGTCAGAAAAGTACATATTCTCACTAACAGGTAGCCTATGCCTACACCCATGAGTTTAGACTAAATCTAGACCTATTACTTCAGATGTTGTATATGTTCTTATTTACAGGTGGCCTACTCCTACACCTATGAACTTAGACCATATCTAGACCTGTTACTTCAGATGTTGTTACTGGAGGACTCCTGGCAGAATCACAGAATACACAATGCATTGAAAGGTAAGATATATACCGAGCATCTCACAAATGAATGTGATGGAGAACGGGGTAAGGAAAATAAAGTGAGAGAAAGCAATATGGAACATATGATCATTAGGAGGTCATCTCCCTTGGCATTGTTGGTGTTAGCCTGGAATGAAAAAGATCTGGATTTAATTACATGTCGCTGCAAACCTATTGTAAAATGAAGTACAGTAGAGTCCGTCAATAACAAACCGGAATAAAGCGAATTCAGTTCTATAACGAGAAGGAATAAAATCCCCAAAAAGAATTACTATTTATATACATATGTAGTAAATTCTGAGGCTTAAAGTGAAGGATGCCTATAACAAAGTCAAAAGTCAATCCCCTTTGACTTCATTATAGACCAACTCCACTGTATCTGTTCATTCCTTGTGCTTGCCGAAAGTTGCCAGTAATCTGGAATTGGACCCCAGAAACTAAGACCCACTGTCAAATAGATATTCTTATGATAATGTTCCCTTACTTTTCAAATGTCTGAATTGCCAGATGCCTTTCACCAGCCAATGGAGACATCCCATTAAGGAGAGAGTTTTAGATTGTGTTTTGATATGTGAAAAATTAAACGAAGTGTATTGAATAAAATGAAAGTGATGTAGTTGAATACAGAGATGCAAGGTATTTATGTTCATGTGAAGGAAATTTCATCTGTTAGCAATTGAGTCTTGTTAATACCAAAGCTACTTAACTGGACTCACACCTTCCATTCTAAATGTTGAATGGAATTTTCACATCGTAGTAGCCACTACAAGAGGTACAATTCGGCAATACAGTTGCTCTCTACAGAGACTATTGGGGGAAAAATAATTTTAAAAGGAAAAAGTCATATAGAGGCCTCTCTGCAAGGGTATTGTAGGAAGCAGTTTGGATGTTACTTTTTATTTTGGTCTGCGGTATAAATGTTGACCTTAGGGGTACAGTATGTAGTGCTAAGTAATATGTAACCCATCGGTTGTTGCATCATGATTTATATGTATTAATCTGACTTAGTGATAAATTATCGTTTCCATTTTTACAGGAATTCCAGATGATAGAGATGGCTTGTTTGACACAATCCAAAGGTCCAAGAACCACTACCAAAAGCGAGCTTATCAGTGTATCAAAATGATGGTATCATTGTTTACCTTGTAAGTATTGTTTCATGAAAATTATGAAAATTTTAAGGTATTCTCCGGTTCCGTAACAAACAGTTTTGTCATGCTGTAAATATGTTGTTTTATTTCTTCAATAGTGTAAATCCAGTATTATTTGTGATAATAATAAAGTTCTCGCTGAAGAGACAAACTTGGCATTAGCATGCACCATACAATATTAGCTTTTAAACTAACATGCATGCACGTGAAAATATTGTATTGCAAATAAGTACATGTCTATTTATACTTTGAAATAAAGTTCCGCGAAAATTTCTGAATTTACAGTATTCATGAGTATTTATATATATTGCTAATAGACCGAACCTTTCACAGAGGTTATTTTATTATCTCTTTGGAAAAGTTTTTACACTCGAAAATAATTCTGCTTGTAGATGTAGACCAGCAGCTGAGATGTTACAAAGTAATGGAGATCTGAAGCGGAAATGGACATGGGCAGTAGAGTGGCTTAATGATGAGTTAGAAAGGGTAGGTATATTAATTTTGAGGTGTGCTATGAGTCTGACATTCTATGTCCTGTTAGTAAACAACAGGGGCACAAAGTGTAAAACCTTGTTCTTCTTTGAATATGCCCCACCTTTGTTGAAAATACTTCAGGGTATATTCTTTCTAAAGTTTCAACCTTTACCTTACCTTTTAAGCAGTAAGTGAGACAGCTTTCATATTTCACATGTGTTTGGACATAAAGTTTTGGACTTTTAACTTTGGCCTGAATGTTTGACATTGTTTCAAGTACATGTATATGTAATTTCTATTTGATGCCAAATAAGATCATTGGTTTTCTTCAAACATATGATTTTTTTTATGTTCTTTCAAAAATTTCAAGAGAGCACATCATTGCCACTTTGTCCATACTTCTGTCCGTCCAGAGTCATAATTTCTAGACCCTTCCATGAAATTAGATCATACTTCCAAAAAGTAATCCTCATGACATGGTGTTGTTTTTTACTGTGGATAACAAAATGATTTTTCTTCCCCTACAGAGACCATATCCAGGCAATGCACAGTATACCTACAACAACTGGTCGCCACCAGCACAGTCCAATGAAACATCTAACGGGCAAGTCAAGACCTACTTGTCTTCTAGTTTCATGCAATAAAAGTCATAAGCTTAACAAAATGTCAATTTGATCAGTATGATTTAGATATTGCTTTCATTTGAATATTACTTAATTGTTTTCAAAGTCCGTTATGAATTGGAATACTATACCCTTAACCCGTTGTTCTACATTTTTAGCACATTGTCTAATCATGTTGACTTTATATTGAATAGGTACTTCTTGGAGAGATCCCATAGCGCTCGGGTAACATTGTCAAAGGCCTATGAACTGTGCCCAGAAGAGGTTAGTACTTTTGTAGTGTTATACAATTAAAATATTCGTGACTTGTAGGATGTAGCATATCTTTAATGATTCTTCAGCTTTGAAATAGATTTTTCTTTAATGGTAGCTGACATCTGTTTTAGAGAACCAACAAATATAGATCAAATTCAAGAGAAGGCTAATACTGAAAGACTACACGACTTTGTTTTATGAAGGATAGGCAGAAACTCATGTATTTAAGTGTCCTACTTGTATTTGGAATTGTTCTGTATATTTAGATGTAACCTGTCATGGCATAAATAAAGACTCGGTATACATCTTTGAATTCTTGCTTCAGAATAGAGGTAAACATCATTCTCTGTAGAGTGTTTTTAGCAGTATACAACTGGGTTTTTGTGTGTGGGTTAGACAGAAAGAACAAGAGAGTATGTGAAGTTTTTGCATGATTATCTAACCTTTAGGTTTGAAGGAAATAAGTACTTTATGTTTTATTGTAGGAACCTGAGGACAGTGAGCTGACAGATGATCAAGACAGCCCTCATCCTGATGAGAACCCACCTAATTATCCTCCCCAGCAGGCCCCAAATCAGGGAACCTCCTCTACATCCCCTCAGCAGGGCCCCTCTCAACAGCCACAGCAAAGTCCTCCCCAACATGTTCAGAACAACCAGGTGGGAAGTGTTGGCCAGAACTCCCCTCATCCAATTAATCCTGCCAATCAGATCAACAACCAGCTGAACCAGCAGCAGCAGCAGACGCCTACAACAGCGCCACCGGTATCCTCGCCAGAAAATCCTGACACTGGAGAAGAGGAGGCCAATAACAGTAACAACAAAAGCAGTACGGAGTGAAATGTTGTCAGTGATTAACTTTGGTTTGTTATTCTGTGTTACGTTTTGATCGGCCGTTACCAGTATTGTGTACTGAGTAATGCCAAAAGTTGACGATGTTGATGCCACATAGACGTGGATTTATAAGGCCATACTTCGATACACAACTATGTTGTCCAGATGGACGTGTTGGATTCACTGTTCTATCTTTGTTTTGTTCATGTTCATAAAGAATTCCATGGAGAGATGTCATTACTGCATTATTAGAAACATTAGCATTTTGAAGTTATTGATTAAAGACACCAGCCTCATATTCACTCTTGGCACATGCTGACTATAGTTATGTTATAAGATGTTGTGTGTAAACTGATGTCAGTCAGTTTCATTCAAAAGCATTTGTGATAGTTTGTATAGGTAATAATCCATGCAATTATTATCAAGCATCTAGCATTTTTAGACGTGTAATATTTGTAACAGTGTAAATCTCCAGATCATATTGTACTAGCATATGTTACACCATTGACTTTGTAATATCATATTTTCCGGGTCTCGTTTCTTTCTCTCTTTTTTTTGTAATCTATGATACATACAGAACACAGATTTTGTGCAAAGTGTATCTGAAACTAGCCACATATTTCTGAGAACATTTAATTTGCTGTGATACTAAATAACCAATTGTATATCATCAAGGGCAGGCAATTCAGTAAGAATCAAAGACTGAAAACTTTATTCTCCTGTCAAGACACAGCTTGACAAATATACAGATTTAAAACAGTACAAAATTCACTTTAGAATAGAGTAGGTATTGTAATGATGAGAGTAAAGCTTGACTTTTTTGAGTTCATAGACTTAGCAAGAATATACCCTAAGTGCAGTTGTGGGTCAAGATGAATTACAGGTGATGACAAAACAGGGACACTGTTTTTTAGTTTCGTTTCAAATTTGGTAGAGCTTTGAAGCAGAACTGAGCCATCTGTTTACTGTCGATTTTGCATCTTTCTGGCCTATTGAAAGATTAGGCCATGTGCAAGAAAGAGGAACAGGATTCCAGTGTAATATCGAATTTTTCAACATGCAAGTTAGATCAAAATAGAGATACATTACACTATATTGTTAATAGTAGCTAATAGTTTGGAACAGGTGATAAATGTACAAAAATGGTCAAGTGTGAATTTGAATATTGGTCCAGTATCTTTTAAGAAAATGGTTATAAGTGATGGTAAAGTTATAAGTGAAGGTGAATGAGTGATTGAGATCCCAATACTAGAAGAGAAAGTAGCATAATAAATAGTGTATTTGTATATGTTGCCATGGAAATGAATGCAAGTTTCTCAACAGACAGTTTCATATTAAGTCCAGAACAATATTTTCTCTGTTTAAGGTACTCAGAAAAGTTGTTTTGGAAATTTGAAACAAACTACTTTTCTAATTGATCATCAGTGCTAGTAGGCAAATCCTTGTAAATACTTTGTCCTGTAAGAAAAATATGACCCCACTGAAATTGCACCTTAGCTGCTCAGTAGTAAGATGTAAACATTCATTAGTCATGTAAGATGTTAGTTTTAGAATTTATCACGCGCACTTGTACAAAGATTTGTTGTCAAAGGGTTATATGAGGAATGAGCGGAAAAGTGATGAAGTTCGTTAACGGACTTTTGTGTTTTATGGACTGGGTTTAATCCAGTATTGCCCCATTAACTTTAGCTACACACGATATACTCATATCATTCTCTTTCTCTGTTGTCCGACCAAATATGTGGCATAAGTTAAAGATGCATATGAAATTGGAGACATTTTGTTTAGTGCTAATTAAGGAAGAAATTGGATCACGTGGGATTTAGAGAATCTGTGTGTGTGTTTTTGTGTTGACTGATGTGATTTATGACCTAGCAGTTCTATAGTGCTATTACATCTGAAGTGATCAAACTTGGCTTTTGTATCAATGTGCTTTCATTCTGCATAAAACGAACACTTGAGTTGGGCTTGTTTTTTTCCTCAATACTTTATTCTGAATTAGCAGCATCTTGTATATATGAGTGGTATTTATGTGACTGAGTGTTGACTTGTTAATACTTTTACATAAGATGTGATTTAGTGTTTATACATGTACATAGTTTAGCCATTGTCTGTACATAGCGGGCCAGCCTATTAACAGCTGTTCACTTGTTCTATTACATTTCTCATGCTTTCTCTTCCTTTCAAGATAATCAGTCTCTTTTTTTGCACGTTTTTTATATACCTTGCTTGTAAGATTTCATTGAGTCTTTGAAATCACAAAATTTGATGAATATGATGGAAGATGCTTCGAAATCAGCCTTTGAGACAAAAGATTTGGGGAAAAGGTTGCTAAATAAGACTACCGCTAGTATACTATACGGTAGTGTTTTTAAATGATCCGCTTGATTCACCCATCCTGAGATATCAGAGAAATCAATATAGGAGTTACATGTATTTGTTATAAGACATAAATCCAGACTTTGAATGACTTACCTATTCAAAACATTTATCCTTTTCCAGTCACTCAAAATGTATCGATTTGAGAAGTATTTATAAAATGACAAAATACTAGTATTTTCTCAACTGCAAATCAGGTTTTATTTGCAGAATCTGTTCTCTCAAATAATCACAAGAGATTGCCTGCTTTCGTAAGTAAAGTTGTCATTTTTAATTCAGACCTGATAATAACATAGGGTGCAAGTCCATTATCTTAACATGCATTCACATTTGGATGATATTTTGTGAACGAATTTCAAACTACTGATTCGCCAAAATAAAAGATCTGCGATATATCCAGGGTTTACAGAAATCTGATGCTGCATTTCCTGGTCATTGTGTATTTACGCAATATTCAGACTAGAGTATTACTACTGTTTTCTTAACTGCTATGTTAATGGACAATATTTACTTAACAAATCAATCCCATGTTTTAATGATAACTGAATTCTAAGTTCATATGGGACACCATTTAGAAAAACCGTTCCACTGTGGATTTTTTTTCTTCACAGTTTTGTATACGTTAATTTATATAAATAGCATGTCATCTTTCCTGAAAAACTGTACCAGAATGCTACTTTAGTACTTGTCAAATATCTCACAGGAGATGAATCTTTTATGAAACAGTTTCATTAAATTTTGAAACTTACTTTTAAAAACACCAAAAAAAATGCAAAAATTCATATTGCAATTTAATACACTGGATCCACAGATGTGGAGCTAATTGTTCATGGTGATGCTAAATGTGGATTGTGAATGATGATCCAGAAGAACTCGGCTATTGATCTGCCCGTTGCAGTTGACAGAAGAGAGATATTTGTCTTGTTTTTTAGTTTTACCTGTTCTTGACATTTTATATTCTGTATTGACTGTGTATGTTGGATTGACTGGTTTATTGTATGTGAACGGAGTACAGCTTAAATTATTTTTAAAGTAAGAGACATGAATCAACCAATTGATTTGTCTTGGGCAAGTGTTCATCAGAATAAATCATTATTGAAACTTGTTTGATGTATTGATGTCTTACTGAAATCTGACCATTCCATAACTGGGAATTTTCCTTGACCACCAAGGGGTCAAGGAATCAAGGCCCAACTGTCAGGCTGTTTTATTCTCCGCCATATAAATGGCTCGGATCCTTTAGTTCCATCCATGTTCTTACCCTCCAAGGACAACAGTAGCTCTGTTGTAAGCGTGTTCGCCTTCAAGTTGTGAACTTTGATTTAAAGCTATGGTATGGTATTGATGTTTAACGTCCAACTCGAGAATATTTCACTCATGTGGAGACGTCACCATGTGCCAGTGAAGGGCTACAAATTTTGCCTATGCTCGGCACTGCTAGCCGTAGAGCAGGGAGGGTTCTTTAACGTGCCAACACCTACTGTGACAACCGTTGATCAGTAGTAAGCATTATCGCCTTCAAGTTGTGACGTTAAGGGTTCTCAACTTTGATTTAAAGATGCATTTTGTGTCCTTGTTTGATGCCCAAAGCAAGAATCATATCTTGACGTCACTAAGCGGAAACGAGAGGATTCTTATTCTGGACTTCTCTTGGCACTTGTGGTCAAAGAGTAGTGCCTGAACCACAGACAGACACTATATCCCGAAGGAGAGAAAAGGCCAGCCGCCATTACAGAGGCTCGAACCCACGATCAAGGGGCCTGAGCACTCTTCCATAGAGTCACAATGGCTCTAAATTGTTATGCTCCGAGAAACAAAGCTTCGGGCGCAAATCGTTTTTGATCTGTCCGTCTCTTCTTGTCCGCAAAGACATTGACCATAACTTTTGAATGGTAAATAAGTGATAGGGCTTTCATGTTCCACGTGTGTATTCCTTGTGACACAGCCTTTCTGTTAGTACAATAATTTTTAAGTTGTGACGTCGTTGTTTGACCTACTTTTGAAAAACAATAATATTGGCCATAATTTCTGATTTGTAGGTGATAGGGCTATCATATTTCACATGCGTATGCCTTGCGACAAAATAATTTCTTAGTACCATGTTGTTTTTTACCTTGTTACTTTGACAATCGCTGCGGTATTCTTAATAGCTGCTATCTTGGCGCATCAGTGTTTCCCAAACACATCTTTTAAACTTTTTGTTCACTAATCTTAGATACCACCAGATCAACACTTATACAGTAGAGTTGGTCTATAACGAAGTCAAAGGGGATTGACTTTTGACTTCGTTACATACATCCTTCGTTTTAAGCATAAAATTTTACTACATGAATAGATATACAGCAATTCTTTTCTGAGATTTATTTCTCCTCGATATAGCACTGAATTCGCTTTAAGCCGATTCGTTATAGACCGACTCCACTGTAGTCGATAATGCACATTTGCAACAAACCGGTTCCTAAAGATATTGTCCTGTTC
>JACSZP010028574.1:0-13011 GCA_016161895.1 Pinna nobilis
CATCAGAGCCATTCATAATTGATAGTTTGTCTGGTTCATAAAATGTTACCACCAGCATTTATTTAATTAGCTTTATACAGGTATTTCACAGAATACAGGTAATTTACCAGGACCTAAAGGTGTGTCATGAATAGTTCACTTCTTTAAGGTCAAGGTCATGGTCCAAGTGAAAGGTAATGCTTTTGTCTGGGTAATTTATGTTTGATTGTAATTGACTCTTATCTTAAGAACTGCAGATCAAACTTTACATTTCATTTGCTCCTTTTGAAAAAAGCAATGGATGGAAGCCTTGCTCTTGTACTATCTTGACTTTATTGCTGTAGATATTTGATCCGCCCACTATATGGGTTATCATATGATCTATAATTTATATGTATTGAGTACCTTTTCAGATTTTGTCCTATTATACAGGTACATGTAGTTCAGGCCAAGAACTAGAATTCTCAGGTTGTCATGGCTTATTGCAAAAGTTTTCTTTTTTGGAATGTCGCTTGCACTTTTTTACTTTAATCAGTTACTATTTGCTACCAATGCCATGACAACTTAACTTTTTGTGTATAGCAACCAAACTTTTGAAATGTGACAAAAATTATAATTTAAAATGGTTGCTACATGTATTTAGTGACTAGACACTAAATGCAATTTATAACACTAGCATGTTAAAGAACCCTCCCTGTTCTACAGCCATAACTGCGAAGCATAGGCACTCGCACATGGTGACGTCTCCATATTTCTAGTGAACGATTCTTGAGTGGGATGTTAAATAACAATACAGCCAACAATCAGTACAGGGGATTAATTTACTCACGTCCAGTGCCCAAGTATTTAGTTATCTAAATTCTTGTACATGTACTTCACTTTTATGGATGCATACAATGTATATCCGTTTTCAACATGGTACACAATGTAATTGTGACTAGTCACACATCGGTGATGATTTGAGGCAATTGTCAAATTAAGTTCCAAGTACCTGAACTCATTTTACTGGTGGTGTTATTGCTGAAAATGGGGAATTATTTTAGATCACATGCACACATGATACAAAGTGATAATTTCAAACTACATACAGGAAAACCCGTAATAACTTTTTACATTTTATTTTCTCATATTCTGAAATTGATGCAAAAATTGACACATTTGTGACTGTCAGTGCATGGCAACATAATAAACTTTTCTTTAAAATTTGAAGGCTGCATAATTTTGTGTACCTGGTACTTAAATTTTCATTAAAATTAGGATAATTCCTTTTAGCCTGATACTTATTTTTCTAGGTAATGATAACATTTGAGATAACTTTATTGACATTTGTATGCAAATGTAAAAATAGAATGTGCATCTGCTTCATGACTGGCGATCAATTTAAATTTAAGTTTTTCATATGAAGTTTTGATGAAAGGTATTATGTTCTGGGATTGTCAATTACATTTAACATAATTTTGTCAATGGTATAACTTTTGCATCGTATGTCCAACCAATTTATCTTTCATTTGAAAATTTTTGGGGTTGCTGTGACCTAGTGGTTCACCCTCTGATTGTGATGTCATGGGGGTTGATCCACACAATGCTGCAATTGATTGTCATTGTCCTTTGGATGAGATAATAAAAACCTGGGCCCCATGTCACAGTAAAGAATCCTCCCCGCTCTATGGCCATAAGTGCTAATCATATACTATATTCATCTCCCTTCACCGGCATGTAATGAAATCTCCATACAAGTGAAATGAAATGCTCAGCAGCAATACAGGCAATATAGTAAAGTTTCATAGTGAAAACTGGCATGTCATACTCATTGACAATGACTCTTCCTTAAGGACAAGGTCATAGCACTTGTATGTTGTTGGCAAATCTTTCTCTAGGCAATAAGTTTTAAAGTTGTTTTAAAATCTATGATTCATTTGCCCTGGTAGTTTTGTGTTTTTTTTCTCATTCCCTGGGGTACTGGGGGACTTTTTATTGTCCTGACTTTCATTGAAAAAAAAATCAGAAAATAGGCATTTTCTTTCTTATTCAAGCCCCCCAGAAACAAAGTTTTGGGGACATGTACATTGAACTCCAGTTACAACAGCCACGTTCATTTTTCAGAAATTTGTCGTTGTATTGAAAATGCCGTTGTAAGGATTTTCCGTCTGAATTGCTGAAAGTTATGTCCCATGCCTGCTGTAGGGAAAAGTTACCATTAGACCGTTGAGCAGAAGGCTATATCCCATTTAATAGTCATAGTAGTAGTGGTTTATCAACTGCGTGTTAATAACTGACATGTCATATATAATTTGATAAGAAGAAACAATATGATTTTTTTCTCTTAATTTTACTCATGATGTGTATAAAGTTTTGGGGAAATGGCCAGTGTCAAAAAATTGGGTTGGCCCTGAACATGGAAACGCAATAAAAATCAAGAATGGTAAAACTTGTCTTTTTTCTTGTTTACTAGAGGAATTTTGAAGGGACATTCTACAAACTGATGCATAATCTATTTGTATTTGAATGGCAGAAACGTAGGATATTCACACAAACGTTAATATTGTCCTAAAATTAGCCTACCGGAAGTTGGGTCTTTCATCACTGTTTATTCCAACCAGTTCATGCTACTGATGAGCAAACACCAGCTACCTGTCACTTGTCGAGTGCAAGGTGTTAAAGCTGTTAATCTGTTATATAACAATGGTCAAATTGTCCATGGTTTCTCAGTAGCGCAGGTAAATTGCCATTGTATTGAATAAAACATCATGTTAAAATGCACATTTGTTACTGATAATCACTGCTGGTGCCAGACCGTGAATATGCCATTATATCGAGCACAAATATCATTGTGCACATTTGTTCCATATGGTTTTTGCCGGTAGCCGAATTTGCTNNTTTGTACGGTCTGTTTGCCTGTTTGCCCCAAAAAATATAACATTGCCCATAACTTCAAATTTACAAGTGATAGGGCTTTGAGTTTCATATTTATCTTGTGTATTTCTTGTGGCAAGACCTTTTTGTTGGTACCATAATTTTTTACCATCTTGACCTGGGACTTTTACCTATTTTTGAAAAACTTTAAAATTACATTTAGTCATAACCTCTGATTAATATGTGATTGGGCTTTCGTATTCCACATGTGTATTACTAGTGAAAAGACTTCTCTGTTGGTACCATAATTTTTTTACCCTGTGGCCTTGACTTTGGACTTTAACCTACATATGACAGGGATTTTTTTCCTGTCAATTTGGGTCCGTTATAAGGACCTGTTCCCAACTCCAAATAGAATCTTTTTTTCCCAAAAAGTGATCTAAAATTCCCAATTCGCTACGCTCAAACAAATTGAAAAAATAATCTCTCACAGAAAACTTAGCAATTAACAAATTGATTGTGTAATTAATCAATTTAAAGCCATGACATCAAGAGAAATCAAATTGTAAACAAAAACCTAAATAAAATGTTCATGTAGTACAATGTGTTTAATTTTTGTTCTTTTAAAATTTCCCAAATTGTACCCAAATCACCTTATTTTTCCCAATTGGAAGGGACGTGGCCCCATTCCCAAAGAAGTGGAAAAAAAACCTGTATGACTTATGCTATGGTATTCTTTATAACTGCTATCTGGGGGCATTAGTTTTTCACAAACACATCTTGGTTTCGTTTAGTATTTTGCACTCATTGTGAAAATGGTACAAAGATTCCATCTGGAAGGGCTCTAGTTCCCAGAAATTTTCATGAAGATAAAAGAGAACTATATTTAAAGAAGAAAGAAAAAATTAATGTGTTGAATATTGCCTAAACTAAAGTAATTGTGAAGATCATCCTAGATTAATGAGTTTATAAATATCAGGAATAGAAAAGTCTTGGCCCCAGGTGTAGTAGTTAGATTCTTATGCATTGTTGAGAATTGAACCAGTTCTGTGTTAATGTGTGAATTGTTATTATTTGTTGTCCAAGTGATGTATTGATTACTGAATTTATTTTGTTTTTACAGTGAATATCTGATGCCTGGGACAAAGGTATGTACCGTATTTACTTATAGTTAAACCTGATACAAGATGTATAGAAGATGCACAGAAATCTGATGCCAACCTCGTCTGACCTCTGTTGTCTGAACAAGTACATGTTTGCAATTAACTCGTCTGTGAACTACTAGCGATATATAGTTTCTTACATACTGTAAGGAAAAAAAACTAACTTTGATCAGCATTTCGCTATTTTTTCCATATCATATTTTACATGTCCTTTGCAATGAGTTTGCTACCATGGTCCCATTCATGGACCTTTCTATGGAGACGTAAAATTTCAGATTTATAGCAAGACATAGTGCGACAGTATGTGTCAGCACATGAAAGACACATCACTGCACAATGGCCAAAAATGCAGAGCATTAAAGTCTAAATTTGAAGCCTTGCGGTGGCAAGCAGTCCCCCATACAGGTAAGTGAAAGATTCTCAAGTTGGAAGCTATACTAAAACGCTACAGCAAAACATGAAACTTTCTGTAGTTGTCCATTTTATTTAGTACTGTTATTTGATTTTTCCCTTTGGATGCATTTGGCGAGAAGTTTTCAGATGTGGACCACCAAATTCTTGATACCAGCTACTTGCCTGTAGGATTAAAGTGGAGAGACCACCTGTCTTGAGAGATACCTTACAAGAATACCTTTTTGTAAAAGGTCCTATAACTTAAACAAGTCATTAGAGACCACCTGTCATGAAAGATATTTGCATGGCTGAAGGGGTCGTCTCTCAAGACAGGTTCCACTATATAATAAAGTATAATGTAATTCTACATTTCAGTTGACCGCACAAAACCCTATGCAATCTATCATTTTCTTCTGATGAAATATAAAGCACACATGTTTATCCTAGTTATATTGTGTATAATCACAATCTTGAAAAATCATACCCTGGTACAGTAAATTGAATCCTTACAAGCTCCGATCTTGATTTTATTTACATAGACTAAGATAAAGTCAAGGTGTTCTTTACCTGTCATCAGTCTAACTAGGATGTGAATTATGTACAAACAAGTGAATATTTGTAATGTTGCATTCTGTTTTATGACTAGATGGATAGATTTACTATGTGGCCTCCGTGGCCGAGTGGTTAGCATGTTCGACTGCGAATCGGAAGATCCGGGTTCGTGCCGCATCAGCGCCACTCCACAGTTGGCCGTCCCTGTCCTTCGAACGAGACAGTAAAAACCGAGGCCCCGTGTCACAGTAGGTGTTGGCACGTTGAAGAACCCTCCCTGCTCTACAGCCAGCAGTGCCGAGCATAGGCAAAAATTTGTAACTTCCATACCTATAGATTTACTATAAGTGTGACTTGTAAAGGTTAGCCTACCCCATGTACTCGGTCCTGTTAAAATGTATTGGTAGTTGCCATATATATCAGTTTGGTTGATGCCTAAGTCCTGTTGCTAAGTACTTCTAAAATTTTCAGCATTGAATGTCATTAGGGTTATCTGTTGCATTGATTCTCATAAAATACCACATGTAACTTTTAAAATATTGGATATGATTTTTAGTCATGGTGCAACTTTCAAACAACATTCATAGAATCCAAGCTCTTGATAGCTTGGTAATATATTTGTTTGGATCCCCTCAAGTGTTTGCAAGTAAGATGCAAATTTTACTTACCAACTAAGATTCAGGTTTTCTTTCTTTATTTGTACATTGGTCATTAGAACCTAGCAGGCTAGCTGAAACTGAAAGACCACCTAATAATACCTATTGTACAAAGTTCAATGGATATAAAGCCTGCATTAATCCAGTGTTGCATTAATACATGTACAACTGAAATAATGTTGAACATGGTGTAAAACACCAGTAAAACAATTGGTAAAAGTTTAAACATACATGTCACAAGTTTTAGCATTATTCATACTGTACAATGTCTGGTGGGTGCTTAAAGCTACATGTACTTGTTCATGGAGTGGAACATTGCATGCAATTTATTGTTGCAATCATTTCAAATACAGAGCACATTTCAGTATTGCAACAATTTAGACATTATTGTTGAGTGCCATAAATATAAATTACTTGTCGATTTCAATAAAGATATATGTAAGATATGTGTTTTTTCACTTCATTTATATAGATTCTAGTAGGTCAATTATTTTGTCAGAATATTATATAATGAGTTCTGAATGCATTTTTTGTCGTCAAAAAAAACTAATAGTAATAGTCAAAGATGACTAACTCACCTTGTTGGGTTTTTCCTAGCATTGATATTAAAACCTTCATATTGTGACTACTCAAAAAGAAAATACGCAGGCCTTTTTCTGCCATGTTTGGGGAAATGCCATTGGCAACATAGTTGGGAATTTTAATAGGAATTGGTGTTGAATTGAGTGAAATATTCTACATGTTATACTGTATGTACATCCTATTGAGGCACGCTAAAAATGGACTTGGTGAAAAATATTTATCTAGAATTCTGAAAATTTTGAAATTGAAGTCTCTGGCCCTAGGTAGTGTTGTTTTCCAGTTACTGCTTTCCATTGCTAGCCAAATTTGTCTCAATGTCTATTGTGGATAATCATGTACTGTTTTTCAGTAGCGAGTCCAACCGCTATAGCAAGTGTGTCTAAAGTGAACTCAAAATGCAATTTACAAAATTCCATCGTGTGCAAATAATTGCCGCCATGCCAACTCTCCTAGCACTTTCTATACAAATAAAGAAAACATATTGTGGTTTTGATCTCTCATGGGCCACAATTACTCCTACTTTCATTGTCTTGTGTAAGTGCCACCTTGACTTAAAGGAACTATGATTTTCCTCGAGGCCAAAATTTCAAGTTCATGGCTCAGATGATAATACATACTTGTCAGATTGTCTTCTGCACAGAAAAGTAAACAGCAGGTTTTAGCCAGATTTCAAAGCGATTTTCATGTGTAGGTTTGCTAGGACTGTATTTACCATTTTGTCGTAAATTTCAAGTGTTAGATGTATTTCAGCAAAGGAAAGGGGTACAATCATTGACATTGTACTCAGTTTGTATGAGCCATTGACAAGCTTTTTTTCTCCATTTCACTGTTATGTAGACTTTGTAGCCATTGTTATCAACTCCGTGCAACAAACAAAACATGATTGTAACACACTGTTCAGACTATCAAAGACCCGCTCGCTGCTTTCTGTCCGTAAATTTCTTATTTTGGGATTCATACTGTTTTGTTATAATGTTCAAAGTCGAACTTCAGAATCTGTCACTCATTCAGAAACATGACACATTGTCGGAGGGCTTCAAATTTTTCACCAGCACCTGAGAAGTGAGGAATCTCTAACTTCTCAAAACCTACTGTGATATATGGTTTGGGTTTTTCTACCTCATCAAAATTACTGTAAAAAAATCATCTTACAAGTCTGTATTATTACCAGAGTCAAAATAGGGGGAATATGGAGGAAGGAAAACTACATGCTGAAGAGTGGGTACCTGTATTTCCTCCTTGAGTAAGAAATAAGATTTTAGATATATTCCACCTGTATTCACAAGTCTTTTTGTCTCATGATTTGTTTGAACAGTAGTAGAAATAGAGACTTTGCAGGTCCTGTAGACTTCAATCCTAATTCAAAATTTGTTGTTTTTTTCCCTCCATTTTAAAATGTGTACCATTTATCTTATCAGTTGAAACATGAAATGAATAATTTTACAACTATTTACACCTACCTGTCACCCTAATGTTTTATTGAAAGATATAAAATACCTGAATAAGTCAAAAGCTTCTATCCTATTACTATATTTTGTTTAAAGTCGTCCTTCCCATCTTTCTTGCCTTTTAAATGTAAACTTCAGAATTTAAAAGGTATGTAGCATTACAAACATACACATGCATATCATCAGAGGTGGCCCATGCCATAAGATTACTGCAAGAGCTTTTTATTAAATAAAGGATAACACACATCACATTGCGTTTTGTATTTGTTTTTTTATTTTCAATTTAGTATGTTAACATAAAATATTCTTGATTCTAATTCATGATAGTGACCCTAAGGCAGAAAAAAACTTATTTACATCATTCCTCTTAATTATCACTGAAATCTTTTGCTTTTCTATATACATGTATACAGTAAAACCTGTGCTAGCAACCACCTGCTTACCAAGACCACTAGGTCATAAAAACTTTGCTACTTCAAATTTTCTGTATTTGTACAAATTTATCTTTGAATACCAGTAGGAGTCTCTTATATAAAGATTTCTCTGCATTTGTATTGGAAGACAGCAGGGGGAGCTTATTCCTCCATGGCACCTGATCCTACTGCTTGGTTTTTCACAGGTCTGTTTTTGTCCAATATTCAACAAATTTGTATATTGCCTCCTGATTCTTCTAGCGACTGATACCTTGGTATGTGTGACTTTCATATTCTAAAAAAGTGCATCAATCTTTCTTCCCTATTTCCGTTTTCCGTAGCTTCTTCAACAAAGAGCTCACTTTCAAGGGATAATGTAGAAACTACTGTCATAGCTGAATATAAATCTGTTAGTCAGATTTTGATGGATGGCCAAGTTTTTCCTACTGGTCTTGTTTATACTTTACATAGCAGGAAATGACCTACATGTGAATTAGTGAATTTTTTGTTGTTGATTTTTTTTGGTCTCAAATGATAGTGTCATATGTCTTAACTGCTATTCTTTGATCTCCAGAATAATATATCCCATGTTGCATTTGTAATTTTTGTTTACATAAATGAAATAGAAAATAAAACACATGTTTCAGTTTTTAACAAGGTATAAGTTAAACAATTTGACAAAACGAGACATGAATAAGTTAGATAAATATATATGGTATCGTGGGCCACATATTGTATGTTCTATTTTCTCAAGTGGTCAGAAATCTGAATGATTTACTGTATTGTCAATAGAGTGTAGTACTTGACATAATTATTGTATAGCCTGTGACTATGATACTGACTAAATATATTTTTGTCTCTGCTGGAGAGAGTGTGTGTCTTCAGACATTGAGGTTAAGGATTTGAGCCTCAGTGAAGGTAGCTTGTTATACCCCGTCAATAAGGTAGTAGGGGGGTGTATTGGATTCACCGCGTCTGTCTGTTTGTTCGACTGTCTGTCCATTTATTTCCACACCATAACTCAAGTACCTGTGGGTCTACAATGTTGATACTTCACACATGGGTTGCCCATGACTCAAGGAGGATCCCATTTGGTTTTGGGGGTTCAAAGGTCAAGGTCACATGACTGCTCCTTGAAAGTTGTTTCCACACAATAACTCAAGTACCTGTGGGTCTACAATGTTGATAGTTCACAAATGGGTTGCTCATGGCTCAAGGGGGATCCCTATTGATTTTGGAGGTGGAGAGGTCAAAGGTCAAGGTCATATTACTCCATTCCTTATGGTTTCTTCACCATAATTGCTGCCACAGGGATTTTAAGGCCCGTTAGGATTATTCTATGTTTTCCTGTGCTTTGGACGAGATAGTGAGACGTCAAGGCTGATAATTTGATCTACAGGTATAGTGAATGTGGCTCAGTTTTCCTGTCCTTCAGATGAGATAGTAAGCATAGAGGATCCATGTTTCCGTGTTACAGATCCCTCTCTTTTCAATAGCCATAAGTGCCTAGCATACCGGTAGGTCAAAGTTTGATGCCAGCATTCAGTTATTTGTTCAAAAGAGAGAAATATTCTCAAAAGAGAGATCTTGAACACTAGAAAACAAACAAATAAGATCTGGAATTGTTTGTATTGACATAGGCTACAGACTTGGGTAAAGATTGAAGTGCCCCAATACATAACCTTCATTTCTTGGCTATTGCTTATGGTTGGTCAGGTCCTACTAAAAATAGTAGTCTAGGACACAATTGTTGCATATGACAGTACAGCAGAATTTATCTAGACAGACCATAGAGTACCTCTAAAGCCATAAGAATATAGTCTTTCAGGACAGTTGGTCTCTCATGACAGGTTTCATTTACCGTTGGATGATTGTTGGATTGATGTTTAACATCCCACTCAAGTATATTTTACCCATATGGAGACGTCACTGTGTGCTGTTGGAAGGCCAACAAATTTTGTCTATGCTTGACACTGCTGGCCGTAGAGCAGGGAGGGTTCTTCAATGTGCCAACACCTACTGTGACACGGGACCTAAATTTTTACTGTCTCGTCCGAAAGACAGGGATGACTCTCCGCAGCGTTTGAACTCTGGATCCTTCAATTTGAAGTTGAACACGCAAACCACTTAGCCACAGTGGCTCCTCATTTACCATACAAGATAATTTTAAAAATATGTTTCCCTACCAGATAGGTGGTCTTCTCAAGGCAGGGTTCCACTGCACTTGTACAAACTTAAAAGACTTTTGTCACCTGCTTTTTTTTAAAGATTGGGGACCTTCAGTCATTCTTTCCCTAGGTCAACCACAAAATCTTTGAAATGGGCTATATATTTTGATCTTAAAGAGATAGTACATTGATATTCTGCATGCAGATTCTATGTGACTAGAGATTTCATTTGAAACCATGAGTTTTGTCATTGACTTTGCAACAGACCATAATTCCTGAACTTACTTGTCCATTTTAATTTTAGAAGAGAGACAACTCGATTTGTAATTTGTCTTGTTACAAAATACAGTCAGCTCCATGGTGTATTTGTCCCTTCAGATATAGCTTTAGATCAAATAAGGTCCAATTTGGCATGTGACTTTGTGTTTATGAAGTGTATTTATTCTCTTATTAATTATTTGTGAAGCATTTATCAATATCAGGTCAGTCTCATGCAGAGAGGGAGTTTATGATTATGGTAATTTGTTGAAATGTAGTTGCCATAGCAAATACTTCCATTGATTGGTTGTAGAATAGTTTATTCATTTGGATATGTAAAAAGGATGCTTGACAAAACATGCATGTTGTGATATTTGAAATAAACTTGTGTCTTCCGGTAGCTTAGGTGTAAAATAGCTGTCTAGGTTTAAACGTAACCCTTTCAACACCACAGACCATAATGGATGGGCTTTGATAATATAATAGAGCAGAAAAATTGCCAAAAAACATTAAAATAAAAGATTACAATTAATCGTGTATACAGCAATCTCCTCAGGGACTCAAGAAATGCTGTCCTTAAAGGGAGATGGTCTTCATATAGAAGTTGATTTTTACCACATTGGTACTAGTGGGGATGGCAAAAAACAAACAAAAAACAACAGTTTTTGTGACCAGGTGGTCCTTGAATACTAATAGTCACTTAATCAGATGTTACTGTAATAGTTTGAATTCAAGTGTAATTAATTTTCTTTCATAAATTTCAATGTTCTCCCTCCTCTGTGCTGAAATGCAATAGTTTGAATCAATTATTATGTAACTGTTAAAAAGATTAGCATTACCAGTAGGCAAATTTAGATTTTTCCATCAATAAATCCATTCTGTGTCAAATTATTCATGTGTCTTGCCTATTCTAACTTTAGGTCCATTAAATGATCTTTGTTTTTGTAAGAGTTATTCCCCTTTAGTTGTTTTCGGCACTTGTTAACACTGATGGCACTTGATTTTGAAGACAATCATTATTTTCTGCTTATGTACTCAGTTAAGTACCATCTGCAGACTTTAAAACTGTTCTGTTTTTATTTGCATTTTTTAAATAAAATTAGTGTGAGACAGCAGGGTATGCTGTTACTGTATTCGTAAATATTCATAAATACCCAGGTGTATATTGATTGGTGCATATCATGTTTTACGACAAGAATTAAATGCTTGTAGTAAAGTCACAAAGAAATATTGAAAATCTATACATGTGTTTCATGTTAATACAGTGTATGCAAATTTATGATACCTATATGCGTAACTGAAAAATGTTAGCGATATTGGCCAACGTTGTCTCCGACTGGTATCACGCAATGACATATTAGAAGATCATGTTGCATTGTAAATCACACATTCAATTTGATCATGGTAACATTTGTTTTCCTGTTGTTTTAGTCAATTTTTCTTCTATTATTATCATTCACGTCATTCTGGGTCTTAAACTTTCTGCTAAGACCAGAGAAATGATAAAACCCTTCAAGATATTTTATGTCGCATGCCATGATTTGTTGCCCCAACTTGACCTTGGTCATTTGTTATCTGTCATCTATAGACGATAGTGTTTTCTCTACATGGTCTTCAGTTAAATAACAGTAAAAGGAATTCAACCTACATCAAAATATGTATTTCAGCTTATCTGTATACATCAAAATATATATTTCAGTTTATCTGTATGGGTGGGTGAATAAGTGTCTGTTGTGTAGGTTGATGTCTGTCTGTCTGAGTGGGTTGACAGGTTTGTACCTTTCTGTCTGTCTGTCTGTATTGGTAGATGGATGTGTGTATGTCTGCCTTTCTGTGTGGATGGATGTGTGTTTGTTTGTGTAGGTGGATGGTTGTGTGTTTGTCTATGTAGGGGGGTGGATGTGTGTTTGTCTGTGTAGGGGGATGGATGTGTGTTTGTCTGTGTAGATGGATGGATGTGTAGTTGTCTGTGTAGGTGGTTGGATGTGTGTTTGTCTATGTAGGGGGACGGATGTGTGTTTGTCTGTGTAGGGGGGTAGATGTGTGTTTGTCTGTGTAGGTGGATGGATGTGTATTTGTCTGTGTAGGTGGATGGATGTGTGTTTGTCTATGTAGGTGGATGGATGTGTGTTTGTCTATGTAGGGGGATGGATGTGTGTTTGTCTGTGTAGGTGGATGGATGTGTGTTTGTCTATGTAGGGGGATGGATGTGTGTTTGTCTGTGAAGGTGGATGGATGTGTGTTTGTCTGTGTAGGGGATGGATGTTTTTTGTCTGTGTAGGGGATGGATATGTTTTGTGTAGGTGGATGGATATGTGTTTGCCTGTGTAGGTGGATGGATACGTGTTTGTCTATGTAGGGGAATGAATGTGTGTTTGTCTGTGTAGATGGATGGATGTGTATTTGTCTATGTAGGTGGATGGATGTGTGTTTATCTGTGTAGGGGATGGATTTTTTTTTTTTGTCTGTGTAGGGGAGGGATGTGTTTTTGTGTAGGTGGATGGATATGTGTTTGCCTGTGTAGGTGGATGGATACGTGTTTGTCT
>JACSZP010028577.1:0-18183 GCA_016161895.1 Pinna nobilis
ATATCTACATGTATTGTTGGTTTGCCATTTCAGTACTAAGACTGATATCTACATGTATTGTTGGCTTGACATTTCAGTATGACTGATATCCAGTCTTTATCACTTTTATTAAGCTGTGGATTTGCTGTTGTTTTATGCCACTTTCCACATCCTATATTTTAGGTATATCAAACTGTCCTTCACAATTTGCTACTCATACTATGCAGCTTATGACATACATGTAATTCTAGATCCTTAAGAATCGTTAATGTACATGTATCTTGACATTAACCATAATTACCAACAAAGATAGACAAAGATCCATACACAAAGTTCCAAGAAATAAGGATGACCTTATAGCTTCACCTACAGTTCAAACTGACACCTTTCATATACTAGATTGAATAATGGCTTATTCATGATATGTCATCATCCATAAGTCAGCAATGACAATTTTGCCATTTGATAGAGCTGAACTCTTTTCTTGGTCAATTTGTCAAAAATGATATTGACATTGGTCCATGCAAATTTTTAAAAAAACTACTCTAAGCTAGAATTCATTCATTTTTCACTTGTGTGATACTTTTTCAAAATAATCATGAATTATTTATCATTTCATAATATACTTGATAACTTATAAAACTATACCTAATCATAAAAATGTAGCTCATCATTTAAATGACAATGAAGTTGACAAATGGCCTCTCCCTTGCTTTACATACACAACAAAAATTTTTGTTCTCAGTATCACTACATTGTGAACATAAGTCCTATGATAAGAAGGTACGGGTTTTTTAACCTTGCATGGAACCTTGGTCTTAGATTTTGCATCCTACACATTTATCAGAAAAAGAAGTGTCTACAAAGAAGAACTAAATGTTCAATGTTTCATAAGATAATAAGGTAAACAGAAGCAGAAATAACTGAATTTTCATCTTAAAAAATGAAAAAAATAATTTGTAAGTTACCCTAGAATTCTCCTCTCTGAATACTCTTGTCTTTTCCCTTTCCCCAATGGATTTGGTATCTTGGCTATTTTGGGAACAGAGAACAAGAGACGACTGGATTGTACAGGCTGACATGGTCGTAAAATGTTCTTTTGTTTGACGATTAAACATCTGCAGAAAAGTTTAAAAATAAGAAAAACAATGAACATTTTACATTTACAACAGAAGTTACATGTACATGACCACCTCCTAATCCCTGTCTGCACACATATGTTCCTAACGGTAACCCTTACCCTGAAAACCGAAAATCATGATTCTTACCTCCTACTCGAATCGCAAGTTGCTGTCAGAATCAAATTGGCTTCAAAAAAGTCTGTTATTTTACTATTTTACCATTGTACTTTCACATGTGTAAACAACAAACAGTACCATTCACCTTTTTATTTATTGCAATTTTCTCCTGAGTGATAAATTGAGGTGAAAATAAGAGTTTAATATTACCGGTATGTTATTAACAAATAAAAGGAAAAATTAGATATTTATAGAAAATCAGTCATAAAATACTAGAATCAAGACATTAAAATCGAAACTGAACTGTTTCGAAAAGTTCCTGACTCGTTGCAGTTCTAATAAACACGCTGGTACATCCGTGAATGCCCATGCTAATACGCCCTTAGGCAAATACCCATGCATGGTAATTAACCATGGCAGGCAAGTATTGTAAGCCGGATTATCTTTTTATTGTTGTGCAACCCCCGGAGTCCGACACAAGTAAGGCCGGTATTTGGAAGTGCAGTCTAACCTGTTTTAAGAGACCATCCAAGGGAAGGAGCAAAAAAGGTCACATATGACAGGTAGTCTCTTAATTCATGTGATTTGTATAGGAAAAAAATATTTTGGGAACCATACATTAAGGTCACATAAGACAGCTTTTCCTTTAAATCAGTGGGTCGCTAAGGCAGGTTAGACTGTAATTTGAAGCACATTACCATGTTTTTATAGCAAATATCGGTCTGATTATTGGTCCGATGTTCGGAATTCAGAAGGATCGGTATTTGGAAGTTATTCTCCATAAAGAAACATGTTAAAGAAGAAAAAAATCCAGACTTTGTCAATATGATCGGTATAAGGAAGAAATTGGTTTTTAGAAGGATTGGTTTTCGGAAGTTATACTCATGACTGTTGTTCTTTATTGTGCCAACACCTACTGTGACATGGGATCTTGGTTTTTACCGTCTCATTCGAAGTACTGGGACAGACAACCACAATGTGGCTTGAGCTGGAACCCTGGACCTCTGGATTTGAAGCCAAACATGCTAACCACTAGGCACTTGAAGAATTGATTTCAAGGGGGGGGGGGGAGAAAAAATATCTTTGAGGTGTAGATACTTAAATCTTCTGACAATATTTAAATGAAGTGTACCATAATTACTGTTGTAACTGGGACTGAGCATATCGAACTAGGTAGCTCAGTTGGTAGAGCAGCCACATGGTGAGTGGGAGGCCTGGGTTTGAGTCCTAGTCTGGTCAACATTTTTCCTCACCTATTACATTGGCACCCAACAAAATACTCATGGGTTGTTTGTGAGAGTCTCCTGTGAGATTTCAGGATGGAAAGCTAAGAAAAAAAAAAGAAAGCAGAGTGTAAAGGCTACTGGGCACATCGGACCAGGTAGCTCAGTTGGTAGAGCAGCCGTATGGTTAGCAGGAGGCAAGGGTTCGAGTCCCAGCTGGCAGACAGTATTCCTTGTCTAATAGTAATACACTGTATTGATAAAGGTAGGCCTAAATGCTTTGTTCATAATGAGAACATTCAAAGCTTCTTGCTTAATTTGATAGCTAAATATATCACGAAGATGGGTTCTAGAGGAACTTTTTAGAAACACTATGACTCAGCAATAGGGGTGAAACAACCCAGCATGAAACAACTCTGCACAGACAGTAATCAGGAGAATTGGCTTGAAACCCACTCAAGAGTCCATGGATGCTTACAAATAATAGCTTTTTACAAAATGCAGTTGTAATGCTATAGAGAGGTCAAATAAGATCATCTTTATAAAGAGTGGGTATGTCATAAATAACAAATACAATTTATTTATTTGTTACATAAATTAAATAGAAATATAGAGAAATATGCTACAGAAGGCCTATCATACATGTAGAATGTGAATTTTGTCTGGCGGGGGCAATGGTAAACGACAGCATATGAAAATGGCCCCCAACAGAATCCCAAAAGGGATTAGTAAATAGGCTAGCATGTAAAAGGCTTACTCTGTATCAAAATGATGTGCAATTAATCAATTTGACTAAAATCGGGGACATCTAGATCTCTTTGCTAAAAAGTAAAATCATATGTAATTAAACTATTGTTTTCGTGTGTGATTGACTTGTTGTGAGTTGGTTCTCGGAGGTAAAGTTGGTAAATACCAAATGAAATCCGGTGGTAGAAAACGAATTTCGTAAGAGGAATGGTGAATAGCCATGATCATAACTTGACATAAGTTGACAGTCACGTACTAAACACCAGCGATTTCTAGGACCCTTTTAAACAGTATGCCGACTTAGAAATGTTCTAAAACAACATCAAATCTATCCATGAATAGAAATATTTACCCATGTAAATGTCGTTCATTTTGAAATCTTTGTAAATTCCGAAAAAAATGCCTCCCCTTTTGACAGACCTGTTTAACGGTCGCCATTTGTTGACCTTGACCCAAATTAACCTTATGACGTATTGGTCTTGAAACGATTGTCAATGTCGGCATATCTCGGTATAACAATCATTCAAACCAATAATTCTTTCGGTAGTCACATTCGAATAATAATAATAATAATAATAATAATATACTGATGATGATGATGATGATGATGATGATAATAGTTGTTGTTATTGTGTTGTTGTTTAACGTCCCACTCACGAATATTTCACTCATATGGAGACGTCACCGTGTGCCGGTGAAGGGCGACAAATTTTGCCTGTGCTCGGCACTGCTGGCCGTAGAGCAGGGAGGATTCTTTATCGTACCAACACCTACTGTGACACGGGACCTCGGTTTTTACTGTCTCATCCGAAAGACAGGGACGGCCAACCGCGGAGTGGCGCTGCAGGAATCGAACACCGGACCCCTCGGCTCGAAGTCGAACACGCTAACCACTCTGCCACGGAGGCCCGATGATAATAGTTATAGTAATAAAAATAATAATAATCACCATCATCATCATATACAATTTGTAATCATAATAATGTGACGAAAATGGAGGGGTTCGTCATTTGTAGCATCAAACATCTGGTGACGTATACATATGCTATAATTATGTGCGCCCCTGCATCAAGCTACCGGTTTCGGTTACTGAGTGTATTTCCGTATAAGATCCAATATCCTCCAAAGGGGAGTATTCTTGTACAAATAAAATAAATAACACATTCTTCTTCACAAAATGTCGGCCACCCGGCCTTTATCAAGTGGTTGACGACAGTTAGACGGATCTAGATATTTTTCAAAGGGATTGAAGACCTCGATTTTACCCTGAGGGTATTCTTAAAATACCCCCCCCCCCCTAAAAATAATAAAAAGGGCGGGGTTGTGTTTATTACCCTCAAGAAATTTATTTGCTGTCCCTTTCTAAGACTATCTGTTTACACGTTAACACTTGAAGTGGACGGATACATGTAGAAGCCGATTAGATCCCGCAAATAAATTACCGTGAGATACATGAAAATTGGCAAGCGATGCGGGGCGAAATTTTTATATATAACAAATAAATTTATAAACGCAAAGATTAAAAGTAGTATATTAACGAACTTATAAAAATAACTTATAGGTACAATGATAGGTACAAACCCTTGGTATCTTCTACAGTCAACTTTTTTTATAGGTACAATCAGAGACGTATATAACATTATTTGTTGATTTCCCTGTTTTTTTTCTACTATGCCCACAGGAAGTATTAGTTCTCTCTCTCTCTCTCTCTCTCTCTCTCTCTCTCTCTCTCTCTCTCTCTCTCTCTCGAATGTATGAGTGTAAGGTGTATGGAAGGGTACTGCTACATTTAGAAATTAATAAAAATTCAACATTGTACATCATACTTATCATTTCTAAAAAATTACTAACAAAACATTGTAAATCAATTTTTGATATCGCGGTAGCAAGAGTTTGTTCTTGTTGCAAACATTTGTACAGTACCGAATAAAAGTGTGTAAAACGAAAAAAAAAAATTATTTGTTAGGTACTTCCTGGTACAATGGAACTGTATAGAACTATAATTATAAAACTTATAGGGTACAATCAGACAATGTATAGTTTTAACTTCGACTTGTCCAACTTGCTACTTGTACCAATTAAAGTACATCTACAATGAAATGACTGGCAAAGACCCGAAAATTGTTCTAGATACCAAACAAAATTTATAATTATAAAATAAAAAAAAAAAAGAGATCGAGAGCTAGATGGTATGAAAAGGGTGAAAAAAGCACAAATTATTTTTGTAATCTTGAAAAAAGAAATTATGTAAACAAAACTATGACAGAAATAATGACAAAAGATAAATTATTGATTGATAGGGAAGAAATTTTAGATGAAGGAAAATCATTTTATGAAAATTTATATCGATCTCAAAATACATTAGACTCAAATTCTGCTTTATTTAATCATGGAAATTTTCTCCAAGAAGAGGAGAAAGAAAGTTGTGAGGGTCTTATAACTTTACAAGAATGTAGTTTAGCTTTGTTGAATATGAAAAATGGGGAAAGTCCTGGATCCGATGGTTTTCCTTGCAAACCTTGGGATCCCCCGACCCCCTCTAGATCCGCCCATGAAGCTACATCCGCATGTGATATTCTCACATCGTATCATGAATAGTATCATTGATAAATCATAATGTGTGAGAATATGTAGACAACATTATAACTGGGGCCTCCGTGGCCGAGTGGTTAGCGTGTTCGCCGGACTTCGAATCGAAGGGTCCGGGGTTCGAATTCGCACAGCGCCACTCTACGGGACAGTAAAACCCGAGGTCCCGGGTCACAGTAGGCGATGGCAAGTTAAAGAACCCTCAGTCCCAACTCTACAGCCAGCAGTGCCGATCATAGACAAAATTTGTTGCCCTTCACCGGCACACGGTACTTGACGTCTCCATATTTCCATTGAAATATTCTGGAGTGAAATATTCTTGATTTGGGACATTAAACAACAATAAAATACATTGTCGTCAACCACTTAATGGTATCTGTAACCATTGAATGGTAGATAATGTTCACTATCAGTACGAAAGATTCCAGGTCGACCGACTTTATGTTCGAAATAAACCTTGGAATACTTCCGGGAAAAATCGGGGATCTTCGGTTACCTCCGTTAATGTCCAAAATTATATTTAGATGTAATTATGTTCAGTTACATTAGATTTCTTTAAGAATAATGATTCATGATTTCTTTTTCAGATTAAATAAGAACAATAACTTATAGTTCTATATAAGTTACAAAAGTCGTTCCGACGACGTTTGCGGTGAACTGTGGGTAATAAACATACAATAAAAATGGCAGCTGCAACTCGAGAAGGTGAGGGAATGTAAATGATTGAAAAATCGTCAGAAAGAAAACAAAATATCACATGAAATTCAGTACTAAATTGTTCTATTCTTGATGTTAAAGATTTATTGAAGATTCGAATCATTGTGTGTGAATGACATAAACTTAGGTGAGTTGGCCTAACTTAACTTGCCACACAAAATGTGGAGCCAGGAGAAATGAGGAGTATTATCAGGCAATGAGAGGATTCGGCCCAGTAATCCTAGTGGGGATTCTATCGGGACAGTTTTCTCATGGTGTCCTTTACTGATGTTCTCGTCAGAATGCCTTTTTTTGCACTGCGAAATCAACGATTTAATACACAGTCATTTGTATTCTGATGTTTACATCCATTTCAGCCATTCACATCAGTTCTCTCAAAATCTATACTCTGTTTCACCAAAACTGTACAAGGACGGTAGCGCACATATTGCTGCATAATGATGTAAATCTCATTGAAAAATATGTCAAATACCCCAAACAGCTCTTAAATAGCTTTGTGGCTAGGGCTCTGCTGACCGTCTAGTGCAGTTGATGTAGGCTAATAATATTCGCAGAATTTTGAAATACAATGACTTTAACAAAATTTTGTCGTTTAAAAAAAGGTTTTATATTTTATGATAGTAGGAGTAGACAAGGACAATCACATCGCAGAGTGCGTGCCGACTGGTTTATGTCATTATGATATATCAAAATCAAACTAATAATCATACAGCGAGTTATTAGTGATAATCATGTAATCCAGTGATTAATCTATTTATTGGGGCCTCTGTGGCCAAGTGTATGGCTTGTTTGACTCTAAATCAAAGGGTCGGGGATTCAAATCTGTGCAGCGTCACTCTGCAGTTGGCCGTCCCTGTCTTTCAGATGAGACAGTAAAAACCAAGGTCCTGTGTCACAGTACGTGATGGCATGTTAAAGAAGCCACCCTACTCTATGGCCAATATGCCAAGCATAGGCAAAATTTGTCGGCTTCACTGGCACAGGATGACGTCTCCATATGAGTAAAATATTCTTGAGTGGATGTTAAAAAACAATACTTAGTACTACTATTAATCTATTTATTACTGAGATGAATGAAGGGCAGGGGAGGTGAAACTGATTGTTTGTCAATAAACAATGTGCTTCAGCCAAACAAAATATTTTTAACGCTGCTCTTACAGTATGACAACACCCTTCTAAAATCTGCTTAACTTCATGGTATGCCTTCCTCAATATTTCCATTCCATGTGTATAAATGAATAGCCTTATCAAATTTTTATTTATCAAAATTAAATGCTTCTACAAAAGTCTATTACTATAAAAGTTTACCGTATTTCCATTATAAAAAAATCTGTATTTTTTTTTCTGCAGAGGACATGTTTAATCAAGCATTTTTGCCATGCAGGGCTTCCATATAAAAAAGAAAACCTTCATAGTTTTTTTGGCTTATTATTTATAATTAATATGCAAATCAGTGAAGTCATTATGCCCCGTTCTCAAACTACAGTATCCAATCACAGATGACAGACGTCAAGTGCTGTCAGTGCATTTATTTGAGCTTTTTTATGGAATTTTCGAGGATTGTTATTCATTGAAGACAATTCATGATGTCTTTCATTATCAATTATTCCTGATGTATTGTGTTTGATTGGAATAAATGAAAGGAAAGGATGTTAATGCCTGCTGACATTAAAAAAAAAAAAGGTATATGTTGTACGGTGAACTTCTGTTCTAAATTTATCGAGGTCATAAGGGATAGGCTACGGGTAATGATTCAACACAATGTAAACAAACATGAAATGTGAGGCCTGTGTTAGCAAATTGAATCCTAGGGCATACTTACATTGTACCACCCCGTATGATCTTAGATGATGAAATTATATATTTCTACAGCTCTGATAATGTCTCTGTAATGTTACAGCAGCAAAATGTCGGGCGAAACTTGTACAAATATAAAACGTCTTGTGAACCACTGTGTTGACATCTCATGAAGATGCTTCCCTTGACTGTCATTGCATCAGAAATGATTGTATATACCTGTATAGACAAATAGCATCGTATACATGTAATATACTGGTACATTAAAAAAGAAGGGAGTAACAACAGCCATCTCTTCAAAACATTGAGACAATCATTTTCATAGTTTTCCGTCCTGGCACATTGTGGCAGTTGATCACCCCAAAGGTTTAAATAATGAAAATTCATAACTTATATATCTGGAGTTGACATAGCTGTGATGAATGGCCTCTTGGTCAGGATAGATAATTAATGCCACACTTTCCTATAAAAGACTGATAACTTGTGAAAAGAAAGCTCAAATAAATAAATGACTTGAACTTGCTCTGATCACACCAACTTCATTTAGGAATTGTATTGTGGCATCAAAATGAATATGAATGATGTCATTTAACTTCAACCCCTCCCCCCCAAAAAAAATCCCTGTCTAAGTACTAGCCATGATGTCAGACATGTAACATATTTATGTGCGTTCAGGCTAAAACACACAATGCAAAAGAATCAAGTATGTATGATTGTGCGTTTTAAACAGGGAAATCTTAAAACCCTTGAGAAAGAACATGTCAATTCAGAACTTGACGGCGCCTTGTTCTGAATAGTCGCATTCTTTCCCTCTGGTTGTAAGATTTCCCTGTCCACAATACACACTAATTTAAAATTCTATTACTCTGCAGAAAAGTTTGTTTTGATGCTATGTGTCGATATGCAGTATACCGGTATTGTTATTTATTGAACCTGGTGTACTTACCTGACACATTCTGGATTAAGTTCATGAGCAAAAGAATGCATTGAGGTTCCCCAAAGGATATTCTGTAAGCTGGAAAAATCTACCAAAAAGGATTTAAATATGTTGAATTCAATTTACAATGAAGCCTCATTAATCCGGAGACCCCCTTTCCCAAGCAAATTGTCTGGATAAATGAAGCATCCTGATTACTGAAACATACATATTTAATTATTATAATGACTAATGCTGTTGGAAAATTTTGTTTTCTAGATATTTTGTACCAAAGGTGAAGCACTATTGGCGTCCGGATTACCGAGGCTTGACTGTGTTCCCGCTGATGTATTGAAAACAAAATAGTGGCTTTCCCTCTTCCTTTTTCTCAAGTGTTATTCGGTAAAATGTCAGACATATTTCAAACTAAAAGACTACAAGAAAAAGATGAAAAAGCCTTCCCAAGCCTTCATAGTTTTACTCATGAAAATTTCAGCTCTGTCAACTTGCTGGCTTCCAGACGACATCAAACAATACATACTCTGGTTGCAGACAGAAAGTAGGTCATCTGTACTTTGTACACATATTTTCCTTTCTACAAAAAGATATTTTGTGCAAAGTGCTGATTTCACCTGCAAAATCATAGGTTAAGCTTAACTGATACATCCAGAATTGATGGCATTTGCCAGTTTGCCTTGAAATTTATTGTAGAATTAGAATGTTTTAATATGATTATTGATTTGTTTTGTTTATAGAAATTGAAGAGCAGGTTAGAAATATACAGAATAAGAAGAAAAATTTGATTGCTAGTGTTGAGGAAGATGCGAGGGTTGGACTTGGATCAGAAGGACATTTTGATACTGACATTTATAGTTCAGGATCATCTAAATTTGATGGATATGTCACCTCCATTGCAGCAAATGAGGAACATGATGTGAGTTATTCTTCTTTATAGTTTTCCAAGATCATCAAAATAAGTTCTTTGTATATTATCATAATTTTCATAAAAGTTGTTCTTCATATCTTGGTAAAATGAGAAAAGTTGTTATAATTACTCAACGCTAACAAAAGTGTTATACAATATTACACTCTCTTAGGTATCTAGGGTTTATAATTTGGTGGTGTAGAACTTCATATGTTCATTTTTGTTTAGCTTTCTGTTTTTGTACTTTTCAGGACGATGAAGATATTAGTGCGTCATTTCATAAACGATCATCATACACAGCTCCTTTGAATCTCCTGAATGATACTCTCAACAAACAGGTAAGATAGACATTACTACAACAAACAGGTAATATGGACATTACTACCCCTCAGTTCTTGTAACAGTAATGAGTATCACCTGTGGCTGATATTGCCAGGAGTTGGAATAAGCTACAAATTAGGTCGAGTATCCATAACTAGCTGGAGACCTGTGCACATTTCTATTCTAACATTTCTGTAATGAAGCTAGACATTGTAACAGGAAATAGAAGTTCATCATTTAATATTCTGTGTGACCTTTGTAGAAAGTTGAGGGAAAATGTCTTTTCAGGTCACATTTATATGCTAAGCAATGCATCTCTGCCTGTTCATATGTTTATAAAAGTACACAGAATCATCTTTGATCTGATACAAAGTATTGTTTAGTATTGTACATCATCAGTAAAGATAAAGTCAGATAAACATCATCGTGCATTGTATGTACATGTAGGTCGACATTGACTTTCGATGAAATCACAAGAAGGTGTGAATGTAGAGTCGCGAGGCCTTCCGAGAAATAATCACCAAAACGCTTGTCACCTATGAGAAATTAATAGTTGCAGTGATCCTGATTTCGTAAACATGTGTTGACAATTTACGACTGATGTCAGTGATGAAAACGAGCAGAATTTTTAAACTACATTTTCTGTAATTAATCTCCTAGGATCATGCTTCTAATGATAAGGGTTTGATTATTATAAAGTAATATTAAAAAACTTAATGTATTTAAATATTTTCCGAATGTGTGAATACAAAGATCTACTTAACTTGTTTTTATTTCTTTATAATTTTTCTTTTTTTTGTAACAGCTTTATCATGGCTTTGTTGCTTTTATTTTTCGTCATATGATAAATTTTCTCTTGTACTTTACTTTATATTACTTTAACTGTAGTAAAAGCAGATATCTAAAATTGTATACAATTGTAGAAAAAAAGGTGGTAACCCATTTTGAAAATGGGTTACCAGACGCTCAAACCTGGTAGCCTGTAAATAGGTTACCATCACCGATCCTTAATTCCCTCCCTGTACAAGGCATGTCTAGGTGGTCTACACAATTAAAAGTGTCTTAATACTAGTGTTTCAGCTCTCAGTAGATTTAGATATACTTGCCAAATATATATTAAATGGCTGATGAAGAATGATAATTTTAAGAATATGATGTATCATTTCAGTTATATCAAGCACTTGGCTTCATTTCACTTTTTCATACCAACCAAAATTTGCAACATAAATCTTTTATTCTTGGGATGGGGTGGGGTTTCTAATCAAAAGAGGTTAGAAGCCATGATACCAAATAATCATGAAAATAGATACAACATATGTCAGTGGAATTTACTGAGGGTAGCATTTGAACATTAAGCAGATACAGGCAGCCCTTTTTTGTAGTCACAGTAGTAAAAGTCGAAGTTTATTTTGTAATTTGAGCGGACCTACTATGATTTTGTTTTTTCATTTTTTGTTTTGTGCTCTATTGTTTAAAAAACAAAAACAAAACAGTATTATTGCTAAGACTTACACCTTCTACTGATGTTAACTCGCATCACCTCTGTCTATTTTTTCAGGACTATGATACTGTTGCAGAGCATCACCCACAGAGAGAAAGAGAGGGGGCTTATAGGGCTCAAATTAGGAACAGAATTATCTCCCCTGAAAGATATGATGACTTTGCTGAAGGTCAGTATTGTATCACCCTTTATAAATCATTGAACATGTAATGTGTAGATAAGGGTTTAAAACAACTTCACTCTTTACTGAGGTCAAACATAATAACAATAATATTTGTGAAATCACCCAAAAACTGAGCTGTGAAATTGTCAATTTCAATGAAATGCATTCATGTGATTCTACAGACCCAATTAAATTACAAAATTACCATCATCGATTTGTTGATCTTTAATGTGCATTGATATGATATGCAACTTGATATGTAATGGCTAAAGTGAAGTTGTTCTGAACCAATCATTTCACATGGGTTGGGATATTTGGGATTCTTTTCATATTTCATTAATTCCTTAACTTATGTTATATGGAAACATTGTACAAATATACATCACCCTATGACAGCATTTTTACTTTATGAGCCAGGCATTATAAGTACTTGGCATGTATATGAGCAAGGGAGTTAGTCATTTTGTTTTCTTTGGCATATTTGTAACATAACTTTTTTTAATTCCTGAAGCATGTCAATAAGGTCATAGTCTACAAGTATAAATTAGGACAGAAAGATAAGTCATTTAATTGTTAGTTTTCCAATAGTGGAATACAAATTGTGTCATCAGACTGTCCAGTTTTAAAGAAAGTTTTGCAATTTAGATGTACACAAGAAATTCACAGATATGAATTTAAGTCTGCTTTCTAACATTTTACTTGTTGTTACAACTATTTTAAGTAAACATTGCACATACAGTGCATCTTAGATGACTTTTTTTTACAACTTGCCGTCATCAAAATTTTGTTACAAAGTTCTGTGAGAAATGTCCCAAATAACCTGTTAATATGAAAAAGGCTTCATAGCAGAGCTTAGAAATGGTTAAGCAGAGGATTCAATATCTTAATTTCATTGAACAAAAAATTATTAATTATACTACTACTGAATTAATCAGTCTTCATTTATTTCTAGACTGCCATTCTACTGATTGTTGGCTTATACATTCACCTTCCATCCATGGTCAGTTGTCTGTCCTATAACAATGTCAGTTATCATTTTCACACAAAAACCCTAATGTTCAGCTTTACTTGAAGTGTAGATTTACATGCCATAGTTTAAGACAATAAAAAAAAAGTTGGGGATCCATAGGAGAACTTGGTTTCTAAAAGTGAATTTCTTTATCACTATTTTTGAGAAAATACAGAAGAGATCTTTCTCCAACCTTGCTTGGAGGTTTGTCTTGGGGTTAAGTATTACATGTCACATTTTGGGACTGATCAAACATATGTGGGCTGTATACAGGTATAAAGATTTTTAGAACTGAAGTTCATTATTTTAGGAGGATTTTGGAGGCGTATTTTCCGAAGGTTTTTGTTTTTAGGTTCACATTCTACTCTCTGTGTCTATCAAGAAAGTTAAAAGGGCCCTTACAGGGGATCTGAAAATCAAATAAACTTATCACAGAAGGTACTGTAGGGCTTGATGGAAAAAGAATGGTGCTCATATTGGGGAAATTTAGATTTTTATTGAATACTGTAAAAAGTTATCCTGAGTTTTCAAATTACACAATTCTCACATGGCTGTGTGAAATGACTGTATCAGGAAGACATTTGTTTGGTTGAAATCAAACATCTTTCAATTCTGTCTGAATTCCGTAACTATAAAAGCGACCTACATTGGGATTTTCGGTATTTTTGTTGTAAAAATTCACGGTTTATTTTTGTCTATAGAAAAATATGTTAAGTTTTATTTTTTATAGCCTTGTGAATGTAAAATTGATGAAAGTTTGTAAATACTTACTGTCTCAAGGATACCATAGGAAACAAGGATTTCAACATTTATATTGAAGCCTGGTATAAGCTAAAGATTAAAAACGTGAAATTGTTAAACCAAAACAAAAACTAGAAAAATATAGGGTGCATTATGAACTTGATGAATGCCGTGTATATGATTATGGGACATGGGTCTTAACAAAATAAGATTGGCTTCTTCAAATATGTCTTCAACAGCTGTATATTGGTTATTTCTTGTGGCCGTCTAAGTTTTGTTTTTTATATTCTGCAAGGATCTTAAATATAGAAGTTTTAAAGGTAGAGAATAGTTAGATATTTTTTATTAATCTCCTTTTATCAATAAATGCTGTTTTAGCCATCATGCACTTATCAGCAACCAATTGTAAGTTGAATTGAAAAGGTGCATTAAAACAATTTCCTATACTCAGCAGTTTTATACTGAATCTGTTCAAAGCCAACTGATAACGGGGGCATTTCCATAGTATATCATTACTGCTCATGGCAAAGTTAACTGTCAAAATCTATGGCTTCATAAACAACTGTCATGAAATAGTGAAAATGGGTTTTAACAACTTAACCCTTTCAACCCCAAGTATCATAAGGGCATGCTCTTTTCTATTGTCCAAGACCAGCCCATTTTGGTCTGTGGTGTTGAAAGGGTTAAACAAGGATGGATTATGGCAGTGTTAGGTCTTGCTCAGTAGGTCTAGTAACTTAGATATCTGATGTAAATTTGTAAATTGTTGAAGAATTAGATCACTGATAAGATGAGGTACCTGATGATCTTATTCTTATATCATTTTTGATTATCATGTACTCTCTGGATTTCTTTTGGAAATTCATGTCTTAAGTTAGTAACGACATGAATGAAATTGACTTCATTTCTGTGAAAAAATGATGCAGGGCACAAAAAGTACCCAATATACAGTGTCACTTTAAGTGTTGATTGTTTACCTTGATATTACAGAGGTAAAGCTTGGTATTTGATGAGGGCTTTTATGTGTTACTTACTTCACAAATGTTAAGTTGAAAAAACAATTTGAACCACAAAAGAGATTCGAGACTAATCGGTAATATCTTTCCTTTCTAGCTTCGAGGATTGTGGAGAAATAGCCTTCAAGACGACATCTTTTGAATGATTAAGGTTTAACATGCCTTAAGATGATTAAAATAGTTAAAATAATTGATACATAGTTGACAGTGTAGGTGTAGTAAACGATGCTCAAGTTTTTGTTGTGGAAAGAAATATTTCTTTTTGAAATCTTTAAAAGTCAAGTTAAACTTTGGTGTTGTATTTGGTAAGTCAGCCGTAAATGATATTTGTCATCCAAGATGGTTGATAAGTTAATTGGAACGTTGATTGATTCTGTTATGTACAACCATATATCTATAATTATGTTTTTGTTGTTAAATGAGGAAGTGAATTTTTCAGATCAGGAGAATGTAAGTGATAAATGTCTCAAGTTGAACGTTATACAAATGTGACTAATTCTAGGCACATGATGTTGCTGACATCTACAGGATACCTTATGACTGGCAGTAAAGTAGCGTACGTATGTGTAATTAAGGCCATTATGTAGGGAACATTTGGAAATTAAAAAAAAAAGAAGGAAGACAGGGGCATGAGATGTTGCAAAAATTTATCCAATCTTGATTATATGTCTAAAAGGCATTATAGTGAAACTTGTATATAATGACCGATCTAGGGATAAAGGAGAATCAGTCTTTATAGTGTGGTGTTCTTTATGAGGACTGATTTTTACCCAAATGGTACTCTTGGAGACAGCAAAAAATGGTCATTGTGACCAGGTGGTCTTTATATACAGGTGGTCGCTAAAGCAGGTTTAACTGTATTTGATGTGACGAAAAACAACCTAAATTTATGCAAATCTCATATCAAAACCTAACTGATACTGTAAATTTCACAAACCATGAGGCAAAAACTTTTTTACCACTGAGTGGTTGGGTTTGTTTATGACTTCATCAAATATTAGGGAAAAACTAAAGAGAAAAGTTAGGTTTTGATTGCTGCCTCTGTAGATTTTGAAAAAAAAATAAATGAAAAAATAAAACAACAAATGAAGATGTATGAACATATGAACACTTTGCTAATATGTATATTGTGTCACGGCTTCTTGTCGTGACCTTTTGCTTTCTATTTTCAGGTGGAAAGACACCAGATCTACATGCCCGCACATTTGCCAGAGTGATGGTCAGCCAACAGCTCGACAGAGAAAAGGTTAGCGTCTATAATGCTAAAAAATTGATTAAGAATTGTGTGTTCAAATGTAAACTCGGATGTGTCAAATTATAGTGTAAAATTTAAAGTTTCTGATACTAAAGATAAAATCAAATCTAACAAACCCTCCAATCTTCCCTTTAAACTTACCTTCCTTGATATCAAAAGCTTTGTGTAAACAACACAGGAAACCATTTAGGTGGAAAATATCATACAGCTGATTTTCTTTCTAGATCAGTCAGCTCTGAGTCCAGTGTTCTGTACTACAGCTAAGTCCAGTGTCTTATACAGTGGAGTTCAGTGTTCTATACAGCTAAGTCAGGTGTCTTATACAGCTGAGTCCAGTGTTCTATACAGCTAAGTCTAGTGTTCTATGCAGCTCAGTCCAATGTTGTATACAGCTGAGTCAAATATGTTATACACCTGAGTCCGTTGTTATATACAGCTGAGTGCAGTGTTCTATACAGCTGAGTGCTGTGTTCTATACAGCTGAGTCTAGTGTTATATACAGCTTGGTTCAGTGTCTTATGCAGCTGAGGCAAGAGTTGTACACAGCTGAGTCAAGTGTTCAATACAGCTGAGTCCATTGTTATATACAGCTGAGTCCGTTGTTATATACAGCTGAGGGCAGTGTTCTATACCGCTGGGTCCAGTGTCATATACAGCTTGGTCCAGTGTTCAATACAGCTGAGTCCATTGTTATATACAGCTGAGTCCGTTGTTATATACAGCTGAGGGCAGTGTTCTATACCGCTGGGTCCAGTGTCATATACAGCTTGGTCCAGTGTTCTATACAGCTGAGTGCTGTGTTCTATACAGCTGAGTCCAGTGTTATATACAGCTTGGTTCAGTGTCTTATACAGCTGAGACAAGTATTCTATACAGCAGGGTCTGTTGTTCTATACAGCAGGGTCTGTTGTTCTATACAGCTGAGTCTGTTGTTATATGCAGCTGAGTCTAGTGTTCTATACAGCTGGGTCCAGTGTTCTATACAGCTGGGTCCAGTGTTCTATACAGCTGAGTGCAGTGTTCTATACAGCTGAGTCAAGTGTTCTATACAGCCGTGTCGGTTGTTATATACAGCTGATTGCTGTGTTCTATACAGCTGAGTGCAATGTTATGCAATGCAATGAGTCTAGTGTCATATACAGCTTGGTTCAGTGTCTTATGCAGCTGGGTCCAGTGTTGTATACAGCTGAGTCGGTTGTTATATACAGCTGAGTCTGTTGTTATATGCAGCTGAGTCCAGTGTTCTATACAGCTGGGTCCAGTGTTCTATACAGCTGAGTGCAATGTTTTATACAGCTGAGTCAAGTGTTCTATACAGCTGAGTCGGTTGTTATATACAGCTGAGTGCAGTGTTCTATACAGCTGAGTGCAATGTTATATACAGCTTCGTTCAGTGTCTTATGCAGCCAAGTCCAGTGTTCTATGCAGCTGAGTCCGTTGTTACATGCAGCTTAGTCCGGTTTTCTATACAGCTTGGTCCGGTGTTCTATACAGCTGAGTCCGTTGTTATATGCAGCTGAGTGCAGTGTTCTATACAGCTGGGTCCAGTTTTCTATACAGCTGGGTTCAGTGTTCTATACAGCTGGGTCCAGTGTTCTATACAGCTGAGTGCAGTGTTTTATACAGTTGAGTCAAGTGTTCTATACAGCTGAGTGCAGTGTTCTATACAGCTGAGTCCGTTGTTATATGCAGCTGAGTGCAGTTTTCTGTACAGCTGGGTCCAGTGTTCTATACAGCAAGGTCTGTTGTTCTATACAGCAGGGTCTGTTGTTCTATACAGCTGAGTCGGTTGTTCTGTACAGCTGAGTGCAGTGTTCTATACAGCTGAGTCAAGTGTTCTATACAGCTGAGTCGGTTGTTATATACAGCTGAGTGCAGTGTTCTATACAGCTGGGTCCCGTGTTCTATATTGCCGAGTCTAGTGTTATATACAGCTGAGTCCAGTATTCTATACAGCTGCAGGGCTCGCGCTGCTGGTCGCATTTGTCGCAAAATGTGACATTTTGATGGAAAATGCGACATAAATTCATGATTTGCGACATGACT
>JACSZP010028578.1:2487-13136 GCA_016161895.1 Pinna nobilis
AAGTTATTTGCATATACACATGTACTTGAGAAAAGCATGTGTGAATGGATTTTTTTTATACAGTACTAAAATGTGCAAAGGAAATTAGGTGCTTTGCTAAGTGACCTAGATGACATTATTGTCAATCCTTACCATGATCTTTAGATGTAAGTATTAGCTTTAGAGAATACATGTATATGCTAATTAATTAGATGATCAGTGTAAATGATCTATGAACTAATTCTAAGGATCAGAATTCAGATAAAATGTAGAAGATCTGCAAACTTATTTTCAGCATTAGAATTCCTAAGATTTTTGAAATCCAATTAATCCATTTTTCTTGATTTTGGGTATTAGCATATAGTTTATATTATATTACTTTAAATTATTGAGATGTATTTATATCTGTGTTTTACATTCAGAATTTTCTTAAAGTGTGTTATAAAGGTTAAGTTAATATTATCAAGATTTTTTCCTGATCATTTCTTTTTTTCTTTTTTTAGGGTGGGGGGTTCTCATGAACTTGTTCGTTTCCTTCTCCTTGTTCCTATGTCACATATTTGTCCACCTGTTATGTCTTGTCAGTAGTAGGCTGTAATGCATTTCTTCTCTGTAGTTATAGTTATGCCTATTTGTGACCATATTCTTATGTAAGGGAACAGAATCTATGACATCACCAATTTTCCTTTTCTGTAGTGATACAATACTTTCTGCTAAGTTACCTATGAGTTGAACATTGTCCCTTATGATTGCAATAGTGTGAATCTACAAAACCAAGTACAGTGTAAACTTGCTATTAGGATCACCTTACTTACTGACTCATCATGGTTTATCAGTGAGGTGGTCTCTTTAGTGAGGTCTGCATAGCATGGAGTAAAACCCGAGCTTTTTGTCGGTATCATGCAGAGGTATATTTAGATGAGGTTCTACCTCATGCATGTACATCATTTACATCTATATTTCTTACTCAGTCTCTGGATGGGTAATTAATTTCTCCATTCCTTTTTTTATCCCCGGGCGGATCATAATACTTAAGGTTTTTTGGGGTTTTTTTTTGCTCCTTTGCTAGTCGTCCTTGTTTTCATCATTGGTGACATGCTTCTGTCAGCACCTAATTTGGTTCATTTTTGTGTTCTCCTCCAAACTATTTCGATTTCAATATCTTTACATCAAAAATATAAATTACTGTGGAATCTCCTTTAACAGATTTTACTTGATCAAAATCATCAAACTTATGGTTTTCTTAGTGTTGTGGTATTTGTTCCATCATGAAGGCAACATATAGTGGATTTCTATGTCAAGCTTGACTTCTCTTCAGGTTTTTCCAGGCAATTTCCGGTTTTCAAATAATTCAGTCAAAGCTTACTATATCCTCATTCTAAACTTCTGTACCTCTAAATTAAGAAGGGAAACAATTAAAAGTTACAAATTCCTTTTGCTTAACATAGAATTCAGACACAAAATACAATTGTATTTTGTTATTTTTCACAAGAATTAAACTTCAGTCTATCACATGATCTCAATTGAATTGTTTCTCACAACATCATTCTATGTTAGTGCCATATATTTATCAAAAACTTTTGTGCCATTCTAAAGGCTTTATAAGTGATTATTTATTCCAGCACTAAAATCAGCTTAGCTTCCACTTTTGAAATTGGAGGAAATCATGTTTCTTTCCTCTTATGAAATATCAAACATATCCATCCATTTAACCCACCCAATATGCTAAATCGTACTCACTTGATATCACAAAACTTTACTCTTGCAAGTTTGTTTGTACTTAACAAAAAGATATATGAAAAGAATCTCCTCCCTCCCCCTTTTTTGGAAGAAAAAGTTCATTCAGAAATACCCAACAACTTTAAAAACCGTTTCCGTGTTTTTCTTGTTGCACCGTTTTACCTTTGTCAGTAGTTAGTACCATCGATCTTATATTTTTTCATAATTGACTATCAAAGTTTCCCTGTACCTCTGATTGTTTGAATGCTCAATGATATTATTCTATTAGATTATCAGTGCAACACCTTGTAGATTTTAGGTTAATTTAGCTGTAATCAATGTTCAAACCTTAATTTATGTTAGTTACCCTTTCCAGATGGTAGGTTTCATTATCTGCCATCATTAATGTTATTTACCATTCCAACTCTTTGAATTTGTAGTTGTCATTCTGATCACAGTTGTCAGATTTATTTTCAACCATCATTAAGAATACAAGTAGTTGTGATTCCCAACCACTAAAGTATCACTAATCTTTCTCTTCTTCACAATGGAACTAATTCACATACCATGTGATACCATAGGCCCTATAACCTTTGTGTTTTTTTGTTTGTTTTGTTTTGTTGTTGTTTAACGTCCCACTCAAGANNTGCCAACACCTACTGTGACATGGGACTTCGGTTTTTACTGTCTCATCCGAAGGACAGGGACGGCCAACCGCGGAGTGGCGCTTACGCGGCTCGAACCGGAGTCTTCCGATTCGCAGTCGAACACGCTAACCACTCGGCCACGGAGGCCCCTATAACCTTTGTGAGGCACTAGTATCAGATAATGTAAAATTATGTTTCATCACAATTGGAGATAACTTTTGTGAGGCACTAATATCTCCAATTGTGATGAAACATAATTTTACATTATCTTCCCACTGAAATAACTTAGGCCGAGTATATTGTCTTCTAGCATCATTCATTCACTAATAGAAACAATAGTCCTGCACAAATGTTATTGGGAATCACATGGTACATGAACTACCGTAGTTCCATTGTTGGGTTGCATTCCTTCTGTCATCAATGTAAGTTGTCCTTCTAACTCTCCTCAGGTTTAGTTGTCATTTAAACTCTCCTATGTTTAAGTTACCACCCCAAGCTCAGTCGTTAGTTCTTATTCCAACCTTGATTTATGTTGCATGTAGTTCCAGTGTTATCTCAAAAATTATTTTCATTTCAACCTTAGCCATAGGTTTCATTCCAACAATCACTGATATTAATGGTAAATCAAACTTTTAGGTTTTATTTATTATCTTAATCTTCTAAGTTATTATGTCTCATTTAGACCATCTTTGAAGTTAGTTGTCATTCCAACTCAACTGTCTTTTGTGTAAGGACAGTCCCTCAGATCACAGTGTTAGTTATATTTTATATGTATATTACTTATTTAGATATGTACGTTTCATACCGGTACTTAATAGGTTGTGTTTCTGTGTTGTAACAGATATTTTCCATTTTAGTCTTATTGCATCCCCTTTTGGGAAGCATGTTCCGTCCTCGAAATAATTTTGTACACGTATATTTATAGCATCAACTGTGCTAAACATATCATCCTGATTGCACCAGCATATTGGTTTTGTGACCTAAAACAGTGTTCTGTCCTTGATATTTTTTCCTTCAAAGACATCTGACATACTGGTAGTTACATGTATTTGTAATTTTTAAGTCCAGCATGATAAACTTATTTATCTGTTTTTATGGCCGTCTACACTTAATCCAGGTTAATTATTCTTTGTCATAGCTCTTACATACAGTGAAAGGTATTTACATGTAATTATTCTTTGAATGAATTAAGGGATTCGGTATTTCTTCAGAATATTTAAACCACTGTAAAATGTTTAATTTCTGGAATAATTTATCCTAATTTTGACTGTAAGCATGTTAATATATGCTGTTAAATGCATGTATGAATATTTGGTACATGCTGTTTTACTGGATCATTTCATCAATACTACTACATCCATTCCAAGTACCCATCTATATTGCAACTTCTCATTCATCCACGAAGCTATTATCGGTAATATTAGAATTCAGTCGACTAATAGGAAAACACAAAACAGTGAATTCTGACTTGTATTCTCAGTCTTCTATTTCTATTACGACTTGAATTGGTGCAATTCTTTAATATGGAAAGGGTCATCTTTCATGTATGTTGTTCTAGACTAGATAAAGATGTCGACCTGCAATTCTCTATTTTACTCACCTAGTAGTAGACTTTCCTATATTTTGGAGTTCAGTAAGCATTGGCAATAACTAAATGCTTCGCTGTAGGACATTCTTATAGTCTTATGATTTCAAATGTAATTTGATGTTAGGTAAAGGTAGAACCTGTCTTGAAAAATCACCCCAAAAGCCAAAGAAAGATTGTATCTCAAGAAGAAAGAACATTCTTGACATATTTATCAATAAAACTATTTCTTAATATGTATTTATGTTAAGTAATTTGAAACTTGGGGTCTACCATATGGGTCTCTCTCAAGACAGGCTCCACGGTACTTAGTTACATGCAAGGTTGTATGTACATGAATGTCAGGTGCAATAGGCCTACCCATGAGTATTTCAGGCTGTAAAGCCTTTTACATTTCCATTTCTTGAATTATGGCATATAATTTCCATATTTTGGCATTAAATGACCCTTTTCTAAGTATTATCCCCTTCAGATGAAAAGTATTTCCTTGAGAAGTGAAATGTAATTTTTCTACTGATGGTTAATGCCCTTGTTTTCTCCACCCTCAATACTCCATTGAATAGAATATTTTATGTGCTATACTGTCTGAGAACATTCCTATGATTAAATTGTGTCAATGGTGAAAACAGACACTTGTTTATATATAGAAACATTCCCATGATTCCCCCCCCAAAAAAAATCATTTTTTCATACTGCATTTTTCAAGAAATTTGACACTTAAAAGAGTTCCGTGTATAGACCAAAAACCACTGAAGGTCTGATATTACTAAATTATCACAGTTCTTGACATAAAAGTACTGAAGCCCAATATTAACAACCTTGTCTAGTTATCCATCTGTCCAGTGATGTTTTTGTGTGGTGATGTTGATGAAGTCACTAGGTATGTTATAAAGGATAAAAAAGTTTAATAATTGGGTCACTGGGCTCAAGTTTCAAGATCTAGAACACTATCTAATATACTCTTCTAATGATGTCTTTTTTTGTGAAATGTTGCCCACCCCCTCCCACCCTACCCTGGGCATACTTTTGCATTATATCATTCCAAGCTGCCCCCTTAGAATGAGGGATAAGATATCTACTGTCCGTCCAGCTCCTTTTATCATAGATATCCCACAACTTTTAATCTATGTGAATTTTTTTGAGAAGAAGAGATTTTTTTTTTTATATTTGTTGGTCAGCTCATTTTATTTTTATATCTTTTTATTCGATTTTCACATGTGTGGAACTCCAGCGTGATATAGATGTACAATATCCGGATTAAAAGTGATTGTTAGCTCGTCTTATTATATAGCACAAATAGAAATTAAGTCAAACTGAAGTAATTAATTTTCTGTCATTAGCATGAACTGTATTGTAGACAAATTAAGTAATTTTTTTCAATTGTTAATCTGCACAAATTCAAATGATTAGAATTTTCCGTTCTAAACAGTGATTAATTGTGACTTAGATTTTTCTGTCATAAATGTTGACAAACTGAATGATTTTTTTTTTGTCACTAATGTAGACAAACCGAGTTGATGTATAACTGGAGTATATGTGTTAGTTGTGATCACATGTATCTTTATTCAATTATTCATCGTACTGAATTTGAGTCTCGCATACGTGTTTTGCACCTATTTACTTTGCTACAAATGGTGAATGTTTTCAAGATTATTTTTCTACCTGTAACTTTTTTTTGTTTTCAATATTTGAAATTGATTTTGATACTGATGAGATGTGCTTGTTTGACATTCCACTGTCTTTGTATACATAGCTGTGATAATAAATGCACATGTGTGCACAGACATCTGCATCTGCTAGTCTTTATTATTTTCTCAAAACTGTCTGAATGTGAATCCTGTGAACTGTTGTTGTCATTTGTTTGTTCAACTGGACAAGGGCAAAATGATTGTGTGAAGTGTCGCCATCACTTACTGGCTCGTTTCACCAAAATGCTCTGTGAACTGTAGCCATCACTTGTTGGCTCACATGGCCAAAATAATCCTGTGAATTATTACCATCACGTCAGAGGTCACCAGGCCAAAATGACCCCATTAGCTATTGCCATCACATGTTAGCTCATCTGGCTAAAGGACCTTGTAAAATTTTGCGATCACTTACCAGTAATGGGTCAACTGGCCTATGGGCCTTGTGAACTATTGCCATCACTTTGTGGTTTACCTGGTCAAAATAATACTGTGAAGTATTGCCTTTACTTGTTGGCGCACCTGGCAAAAGGATCATGTGAAATATAGGCATAACCTTTTGGCTCACCCGGGCCATATGACCCTGTGAACTGTTACCAGACAGGTTGTACCACGTTTTACTTGTAAAATTCTTTTATAAGAAGGTTTCTTAGAAATAAAAATGGTCTCTCTAGACGGGTATGAAAAGACTGGGTACACTATACTATAAATTTAATTGAAATATGATGCAAGGAATTCTGATTATGTTTTGATCTATTTATTTCTATCTTTTTCTCTTCTTTTTCTTTGGTGGCATGGGACTATCTTGTGTCTGCCTGTCTGTGTTTGAGTCTGAATTAGACGTTGCTGCCTCAGCAGGACCAGATGCTGAAAAGAAAGTAATAAGGGACTTTATACTGAATCTGACAAAATTATAAAATGATATATGTACATCATACTTTGAGGTATGGCATAATTTAGCTTGTTAAATATACCGGTATGTAGAACTTCCAGCTGAAGAATAAATCACTTATTTGGAAAACTCGCTGCGACCAGGTAGAGGATATCAAATATTCGTTGTGACAAAGCCCACGCTATACTGAGTTGGTTAATGCTGTGCCGTGTGCTGAAGTATAATTCAATAATGGGGAAAGGAACACAAATTGGCAGCATTTAAAAGTCAGCAAAACTAGGCTGTGACAGAAAGCGATGGAAATTATAAGAGCTATTTGGCTTGCCAGAAGGAGGACTTACAGGCCTTGTTCTGTATATTTTGGGAAAAAGTCATTGGCATACATCTGGCAGTTTAAATGCAAATTGATGTTTAATTGGGGAAAATATTTTCTACCATTACAAGCGTAGTTTAATCATTATAAAACGGTTGTATAATCGGGGCTGCAGTCGATTAAATATATTGATAAACCACACATGGTAAATGTCTTCCAAGCATTTTGATTGGCTGATACGTCAGAAAATTCAATTATGACGTCATCAATTGACGTCATTATATTTGACGTCACAATACATTGAGTGGGCTTACACTGGCTGGAATCGAAGAAAAATTCTTTTTGATGTTTCAATACTTAGATTTGCAAAACAATCTAGTATTATGGAAGAAACAAATTACACAACTCATTTGGATTGATTATCATGTTTATCCTACTCTCGTTAGTTAATTTTCAAAGTCTCAAAACGCTCGCTAAAGCTTGCGTTTTGAAACTATGAAAATTAACTAACTCCAGTTGGATAAACATGATAATCAATCCAAATGAGTTGTGTAATCTCTATTTACATGCCATAATATCATGTAATGATGTATTACCTATACAATGCTGTAGGGAAGTTCTTTTAAATGCATGTATGTTGGGTATCACTGACATGCTGGCTAGTACCAAACAAAAATATCAATACAACTTATTGGGAATTTTTTCAGTCAAGTTGGGAAAAAACATGTATTTTGCATTGAGTATGGGGCTGAATATCAGCCCAACAGGAACTACAGAACAAGGTATGACTTATAACATTTATGGTATCCGGTGAACTAACAATTGTGGCTTCCACTTACCTGTCTTTTCACTGTCAGATGAGCGATTTGGTGAGGTGAAAGGTGAGGAACCATCTTGGCCTTTGTTCTTTGCTGCCTGCCACAGCGCACTTTTAACAAATCTTTTGGTAGCTGGTTTATCAAGTTTCGGAGCATTTATTTTGTCTTGTATCTCCTTCACTCTGTTCATGTAGCTTCTGATGCGATCCTAGTTTAAACAAATGAAATAATCAAATTACAAATAGATTAATGCTCATTACTAAATTAACCAACTTTTTTTTTGTACGGAGATTCCCCAAGCCTTTTACTAGGTGCTGTTATACTGTGTCCGTACCACTACTCCAAATTATACATTCTAAAATGTTTTCGAGAAAAACCATAAACCTAGATTATATTTTACTTCTCTCCTACCGTATATCCATCAATTTTCACCCCAATATGATTAATTTCAAACATTTTAGCAATTCACTGTCTGAGATAGGGGCCATATCATTTAACAGTGTAGTGTCTGGTCTGGACACCACAAAACTTTAGAATTTACTTACATGTAAGTCTGATAACTTTCTCAACTCTAGCAAATACTAATCCTGATTGGCAGAGAAGCTGAAGTTCAGAATATTTTCAAACTTAAGTAAATTTTAAAGTTTTATAGTGCCCAGCCCTGATGTTTGCATTTGATGAAAAGACTGATAACAATATATATACATATACATGTAGGTAAACTTGAGGATTTGTTTATCCAAAGCAAATTACATTTCCTGGGGTGGAGCCAGAGACAAATATGACTTGTTGTGGGTAAACAAATCTTTGTGTCTCTCTACAACTGGGACAACAAACTATTCATTTTAATGAAATACCAAATCAATAAAGACTATTCATTTCATTGACATTCAAATGAGCTGCGAGGTTTTTAGCAAGAGGGTGATATGATGCACACTAGGGAGGCATGATGCATGCAAGGGAGATATGAAGTTTTGTCTCCCTGACAAGTGATGGCCCTAAACCAACTGATAACTTTGTTTTGATTTTGTATTTCTAGGCTGAAACTTACTAGTTCTTGTTTCACTCCATGCTCTTTTGGGTTTGTGCCGCAAACATTTAGATACACTGTCAAAAAAGAAAAATACTTTTATCAAGGAGTATCAGTTTACCTCTTGTAAACGATGCAGAACAATACGTCCTATGAAATGTTCAGCAAATGTTAATAATTTCAAACCATGCAGAACAAAATTTGTAGATCAAAACAAAATGTTTTTCCACATAATATTGCAAACATTTAAGATTATGAAGTGATACGAAAGGAAATTTGTATTTGATGAATATTACTATGATAATATTAATGTAGCCCATGAATAGAATTTGATTTGAAACCTCTATAGCATATTTTAAATCATTAACTAATTGAAAACATGACAGGAGACATAAATATCTTAAAGCCTCACATTGTTAGGGAGGACTGCATTTTTTATTTTTTATCTCTAAATGTATTCAATATCTAGGTGCTCTCTTTAATAATTACCTGTATTCAAACATCAAAATTTCCTTAATACCGACAAAACCTAAGTCATCCTATGGGTTCCCTTTCCGTTTTGGTTGATCCCAAAATGTGGCATGCACATGTAAAACTACCATAAACTTCAATGGGAATCTCCATTCAAAATTTTGGAAAGAAACTTCAATGGGAATCTCCATTCAAAAATTTTGGAAGAAACTTCAATGGGAACCTCCATTCAAAATTTTGGGAAGATCTTCTCAATACTCTATCAGATCTAGTAATAGTTGGATTCACTTTTTGAAACTGAACACCCCCCCCTGTAATCCCAACTTCATTAAATGAATTCACTGTATGGGGCTAATATTTTTTTCTCATAGGTCCCAAAATGATGATTGAGTATTTTTAAAGGATTGCTCACATGGAATAAGAAAGCCCTATCACTAATCATTTAAAGCTATGGGCAAAGTTAAAAGTTTTTGCCACAAAAAGTCAGATAAAAACAACAACAAACAGACAGGCCAGATACTATATGCTCACGTGCTTCATTCTGGGAGCATGAAAATATGTAGTATATGGCTAACTTACTCCAGTATAAAGAGTTGATTGTGTAGGCTCCCACAAGCTCCAGCTTTGCTTTTTCCAATGGTAGTAGCTGTAAGGAGTAAAAGGTAAATATAAAACATTTCAGCCATACCATGATTTTTTGTCAAAGTAATCTCTTGTTGTACATGTAGGGAGAGAAGATATTTCACATCATTAATCTAAAAAAATTTGAAGGATTTTATTTTAGCACTTTGATGTTTATTTATTAATTTGCAGAACTAGTCTATACATGTGCATGTACACTTGTAGCTTCACAAGATTGAATGGGTTGATACTGGTAATACACCTTGGTTGAGCTTTGCTTGTAGAATATACTAAGTTTACAGTAAGTCTCTTGTCTGAGGCATAACTATTTTGACAGTACATGTACAAGTTGTTCTATACATGTAACTGGCCACAAAAGCAAAGAATAGTCCAAACTTTGTGCATTGTAGTCATAATTTTTATGAATAAAACGAGAATTACAGTATGCAATTTGCAACTTACAGGCTACCAGAAGTAATATACAGACGTGCATTAAGAGAGAAAATGTGTTTACATCGGGTTAAAATTGTGATTATTCGTTACCTATTTGGAATTTTAAACTAAAACTTGGATATATTCGAAGGAAAATGTGTTAACAAACGACGGATGGCCTAAAGATTTCTGCCTGTCACAAATGGTAAATATTGTTTTCAGTTATCTTGAAGTGACTTGGTTGCTGGAGCTGAACTTTCCCGAATAAAACTATGAAGGCTTGATAAGCAATTCTGGCAGGGGCAACAGTAAACAGCAGCATAAGAAAACGGCCTCCAACAGAATCCCAAAAGGAATTATAGTACAGTAGTATAGTTTATTTCCAGAAGAAGTACACTCTTAGGCCATATTTTAAGAAGCGAGTAATGCTGTGTTAAATTTTTCAACTTTTCACAAG
>JACSZP010028582.1:0-16666 GCA_016161895.1 Pinna nobilis
ATTCTTGAGTGGGACGTTAAACAACAACGCAACAACAACAACAACTTAGGAGACCACCTCACTAATCACATCAATTGATCCCATCATAATTCAACCAGTCTATCACTCTTCAAAGCTATTTCAACTTCAGTGGAGATCACCTCACTAATCAAACCACTTTTAACCAGTCACCTGGGTGGTCTTTTTCAATTTGGTGAAGTTTCACTGTATTTTGTATTTGTATTTTGTAGACAATAATAGATAAGGAATCAAGTAAAAAAATTACGTGATTGATGATGGCTTTTCTTTGAATAATGCTGACTTAAGGTACATGTTTCTTGTTTAGACTGAACATTGTATAGCATTGAGCTGATGCCAGTTATCAAGAACAATGTATGCATAATTGTTTTGCTCTTTGATAAAAGGACAATGAAGGAAATGGGATGACTGACACTGAAATTCGAGACGAAGTGGACACGTTTATGTTTGAGGGTCACGACTCCACAGCCAGTACGTTATCATGGTGCCTGTATAACTTTGCCAAATACCCACAATTTCAAGACAAGTGTCGTGAAGAGATTGACCATTTCTGGGGACATAAAGAAGATATTGTTTGGTAGGTGTACTAATATAAAATATAGACCTGTCTTTGATATTTTGTTAATATGATTGTGCGTCTTTTTGAACAGTCGCTGGAATAATTAAATGTATGTATTGCTTCTTATTAGTCATCTGAATCACAGGGTAAGACTAAGACATGGAAGCATCATAGTGCTTTATCTACACAAACATACATTTATAGGTTTGCATAAGAGGCCACAAAATCTATGCTCCAAAAACTAATAACGTGAAGATTTAAAATCTGAAATACTCAAACTATAATTACACGATTCTTGCAGACTAGGGACACAAGATATGTATCACTCTATTGCAAAAGGCACATTTACCTGTTTATACATTTGCTGTATATCAAAAGGGACGACATCACCAAGTTGAAGTATACACATCAGTGCATCAAGGAGAGTATGCGACTGTACCCAGCGGTCCCTAATGTGTCCAGGAGTGCGGAGAAGGACATACAACTACCTGACGGACGTGTCATACCTAAAGGTGTGTCTGCTGTTGTTATGGCTAATTAGTAAACATTATTGTAGAAATTTATTATTTTTAGAGATTCTTAATAAAAACATTGTGTATAATGGTCCTGTTTTGCTTTATATTCTCATCATTTTCCGTAATTTGCTTCAGTCTGACCATGGAAGGTTCTCAATTTTTTACAGGAACCTTTGATAATAGCTGATACATGTACATGCATCTTGTTAACCTAATGTCTTTTAAAAGATTTATTCGTTCACAATTCAATCCTTAAAATATTGATTTGATTTATCACAACTGGGCGAAATTGATTTATATTTTGAAGAAAACTTATAAGTACAAACCACTACACATGTGTTGATAAGTCTTCTAACATTAACGTGGTTTGATTACTGTCAAAAGAGTGTGAAAAACAAAAGCATCAATTTACATGGAAAATATTGAAATTGTAAACACTAAGAATAAGATATGTTTTCCAACTGGTCTTTTTTCTATTTTTGATAAAATATTGTAACAAAATTTACCTCTATTATCATATCTACATTTATAACTAGGTGTACGGATGGCCGTCTCTATATTTGCACTGCACCGGAACCCGGATGTATGGCCTGAACCAGAGGTATGTATGGATACATTTAAGCAACTAACGCATGACACATTTTCCATTTACATCAACTCCGCTAAAACTGTAAATAAAGAAAAATGGTTTCATAAAATATTGCATACGGTATACTACGCTCATCTAGAAAATTGTATGGTCCGTAATGTAAGAGAAACAGTAACTGCCAAGAATGATATAAAAGATGAACATAAAATATGCCATCAATGTATTAACAGATAATTTTCTTGATGAATTTCTTCCCACACACGATGTAAAAATTGACTAATAATTAGCATGTAATCCCTTAAACTTATTCCCCATTTTATGAAGGGCTCGTGTTATTTAATCTTAAGTTTTACATCTTGTTTGTGTATTGTCTTTTTTCGTGTTGGGCATGGTGCTGACTGTAGTTCTGTTTATTTTTCAATTCCACATTGAAATCATCTCTAAATTTGCCTATTTGATAGTAATAAGTCTAGTTTATTAAAGTGGGCATGACCCCTATTGTAGTTAAATATTATAAGGGAAATCTGAAATTTGTAGAATACTAAGTAATAATTCCATTTGCATTGTTATATTGTTGAAACGTTTGTAACAGCAATATATACATGTATGTCTTCATGTTATTTCACTGTGGGTTTATTGTTAGGAATATGATCCAGCGAGATTCTCCGCAGAAAACACCATCTCATCTATGACATATATGCCATTCTCAGTGGGACCAAGGTATTGTCTCTCTCTCTCTCTCTCTCTCTCTCTCTCTCTCTCTCTCTCTCTCTCATTCTATTTGCATATAGATGTAGTTACCGATGACAGAGCAATTAAAGTGCATCGTAATTTTTTGTTGTTGTTGACATTTTCATTTAGCTTTGTTTTATATACTACACCACTGAATTATTGAGTATCGATAAGCTGAAAAATACTTTCCTAATAATCTTAAATAACTTTCTGTGTTCTGTCTTATAACAATGAATTAACCGTTCATATCTTGACACCTTCGAGGTATTGGTTACTTCAGTGGATACAAGGCTTTTGCTTGTCTTGAAACAAATTGTTGAGACACACGAGGTTACTGGCCTTGATATGTGTTACCATGGCACTTCGTTTAAAACGGAGCTAATGCTCTTGTACGTACATTTTACACAGTAAGTGCATGAGCTTTTCCTTTGCTTGTGTCTCATGTGAGGGAAGCCATATGAGTGAAATAATCTCGAGCGTGATCAAACAAAGCTAGACAAACAAGGCCACACAATAGGACATCTCGTTATCTCGTTATGATCGATAATTGATATTCTGGCGTAAAACCAAAATTTGACCATCCGTCATGTTGAATTACGACCCCATTGTTGTGTTAAATTTACCTAATTTTCCTACTGCTGCAAAATAAGACGGTTGTTACTGACTCTTCCCGCATATCTGATCTCACTCCTTTTGAGGGTTTCACTTTCGTTCCTCTGTAGATTTATAAGTTTTCTCTCTTTGATTTTCCTATAGTTTTGTATGTCCTTTCGTTAGATGAATTTTGAATACGGAATGTATATGGATTTTTCCCAATCTCCTAACAGCAAACAAATAGTAATCCACACTTTATGCATTTTGTATAATGTTTTGTAAAAAGTAATCCCTTTCCATTGTTCTTTTTACCAGAAACTGTATCGGACAACTTTTCGCCCAAACGCAAATCAGGGTGATAATTCCAATGGTACTAAGAGCGTTTCGATTGTCACTTGACCCCACAAGGCCAGCGGAACCAGAGAGTATGCTCATCTTGAGAAGTAAAAACGGACTTTACCTTAATGTTCATAAAATTTGAAACATTGAAATCTGTATTTATGTAAAAGAGGGCTTGCTAATCTATCGATATAGTACCTGGGTGGACAACATATTTCTACGTCAGAAGGTTCACAGGAAGTGTTATAATGTTAACTATTCGCTTTTTTCGCAATCTAAATTTATACAAAGAAATCTTGGAGTTGTTAGCTTCAATGTCGGTTTCCGCCATCATCTTAACACTAGAATAGATAGAAAGTAATTCAAAAATAAAAGAATCCTTCATAGCATTAAACAGAAATAAATCAATTCATACACACTTAAACTAATCCAGACAAACCAAAACAAGGGATCAAATTAGAAACATGGGTGAAATAACACAGAAAGACAGGTAGGAGCTTTCTTCACTATGATATTTTCTTAGCTTTGGAGACAGATATTCTTTAACACTGTCATTTTGGTAATTGTAATTTGAACAAAATTGTTATTGTTCTATTTGTTCTGATTTACTCGAAATATACAGTGGAACATTGCTACCACCGCAATGACTTGTAAAACTTCTAATTAGTGAGGTGGTTCCCTAAATGAGGTTGATATAGCCATAAATATTGATAGACAAACTGAATATTGAAGGTCTTTCTTTATTGGTAAGATCGTGAGGTGGTCTCTAGGCGGGGTTCCACTAAAATTATTTAAATACTTTGACTCTTTTATGAATTTGTTTTATGTGTGGTTTAGCGTTAAACGCATCTTGAAATGAAACAATAAAGATACTCAAGTTGTTTTGTATTTTTATTCAGGCTATGTTGCTTTGCATATTAATAAAATGTACCTCAATGAAATATACCGGTCACTTCAGATTTCTTCTCTATCTGTTACTGATTAATATGTTTTATAACTTTATGTTGTATAAACTGATGAAAAAAGTACCAAGTGGCATTTTAAACACTGTCGTACTTGGCAGGCTTTCACTCTTGTGTGAAATTGTTATTATGTTGAGTACAGCTTTAAACCACATTAATGTAATTTTTTTATAGGAAATAAATGAATCAATAAAGGTGTTGAAATCTCTTTGTAGTTTTTATTCAGGTTATGTTGCCTCGCATATTGATCAAAGGTCTTCTAATGAAATGCACTGTAATTTTTTTTCTCTTTTTGTTTGTTTTGTGTGATTTAATTGTACCGAGTAGGTACACTTCTTGTACTAAGTACACTTACAGTGACCAAACATTTGAGACTGAAGACAATGTTTGAACTCATCTGCTTTATGTTACTGTGAACGTGAATTGTTGATTGCGTATGCAAACCATACACGTGGAGTATTTTACGCGCTGTACAAATACTACAATGAATTATTCCTAAGGGAATATGTGCATGCTACACGACGAAGAGACTGACTAGTGGGGTAATGTACATGAGAGACTACAATGCGTATTTAGGGTTACCATCCATTGGGTAAATTTCCAAGCCTAAAATAAATGAACATTTTGTGAGCCGATTACTGAATAAAATAAATTCAAGGTAATGCTATGAAAGAGACCCTATTTATGAAATCGAACAATATAATCTGTTTATTGGCTTGCAGACGCGATGTTATTTGCTGTTCAAGGAAATGCTATGAAGGAAACTCTATTTATGAAATCGAAGAATATAACGTATACATCAATTGGCTCGAAGACGCTGTGTTATTAGCTTTTAAAAGCACTCTCAATAAGTAAAAATACTGGCGTACTGTCGCTTTAGATACAATCGACAAACTGTTTTAAGAAGTTGTATACATTTTAAATCGCCATTTAAAGGCATCCATCTCCTTCCCTGAATCAACAGCTAGCCGGTACAAACCCTCCGATGACAAAGTCACATCTAATTAAGAACAAAACTTGTAACTCGAGAATCTTTTCAAGAAGCAAACTATAACTTGTTATTTAACAAGAGTAGTTGTTCTTATGCTAATGTCGACATTATGATGACTATTGACAGATCAGTTTATGTTTGAAACCGAGAAAAGAAAAAGTACAGTTTGTATCCATGGATACATTCTCTCACTCACGAAGTCGCCTCTCTCTCTCATTCAGAATGATAATGTGATACATTGTACTTTTGTGTGTGGTATAAATATTTAACATTGATTTTGTTCTCATACCTATCAACATCTTAATACAGACTTCATCAAAATTTACTTATTATAAAAACTTTTTGTATGTATTGAATGATCTTGAAGGAATTAATATAATTATAAGTCAATATTAGATACTTAATTCTTCTTTCGCCTCAACCGGTCATACCGCACTGAAACTCTCGATCATCCGTTCCGTAGACGAGCGTACAAACACAGACTCAATGTGATTTGCATGCACGTATTCATGTACAATTCATGTATAACCCAGCACTGATCTTGGAATATGCATTTTATTTAAAAACATTACACACAGCTGACCTGACAAATTACAGTTAATTACGACCGTCATTTACCAAATACAAAGTCAAATCAAATTCTGATTGCATTTAATGATCTTGTGAAATACATGGTAGCGTATTGTACATGTTAATAATACACAGATACACTGATACTGATAACACACTTTGGAAACACACAACTGATTTTGCTGTTACATTGTTGTTTAACGCCCCAACCAAAAATCTTTCACTTATATGGAGACGTCATCCCGTGCCGGTGCACAAAGGATTTACATGTATACATGTATATGTATTCAAATGAGAAATATTCGTCATCATGACATACTGCCTGTGATGTAACTGAACACTAAACACACGGAGTTAAAGATATAACTAATAACTACATTGGAGTCAGTTTCTTCAAAAGCGAGTATGAAAAGTAAATACTCAAAGACAATATGATAAAAATAGAGGATCTTGAGCCTAAACATAAAACTACTTATTATTGGAGCTGCTAATTTTAATGTTTGATGGTGTTTAATTGATTGCTATTTCATTTATTCAAAACGAGTTTCATTAATTTTGTAAATGAATCAGTAAAATTATAAGATAAAAATATACATTACTGAATTCTCAAAAACCCAAGATTTAGCCTACTTGAGCTACAAACATGGGAATGCATCAAAACTCGACATTAAGTCACATCCTCCAGATTTCTTTCCCTGTGATTTGAGTTTACGTGCTACAAGTTGATATATATTTACAGTGATATTGCCCTTGAAAAACAAATTCATAGTCTGAACTACACGGAGAAGAAAGTGGGTGTCTGGGAAGAGACATACAGATCATTCTATTACTGTGTCCTCATTGTGTAAATGAACGATGTAGGCGTATAGTCATTGCTGCAAAATTAGCACAAACTAAAAGTCACAAGCATCACAATCTTCATGATAAGCAGCTGTATAATATTTGTGAAGAACATAATTATGTCAATATAGATATACTGGCGTTTTATTGCTGATATTAAACACTTGCTATCCGTTGTACTGATAATGCCTATTGGAATGGTTGATGTATGATTATTTCTTTCTTTCTTTTTGTATAAACTGAGTAACCCTGAATGATTCGGCTAGAGTGGAATTCTGTAGTCCGAGACAGCGATGAACTATTTTCAAACTGAAATTCGATTTTCTGCTTCCTTTCTCTCTGGGTTTCCAAATATAAGTGTTTGTCTAATATTAACCGGAATTATATGTTTTATTGTCTAATCATTGATATTTTCGTATCTATGGTTTTTTCACTCTTATAATTATAAACACTCATTGTAATACCATTTCATTGGTGAAATAAAGGTCAATTATCCTGCTACAGTGTTAGTAAATCTACGGTCTCGATTATATGTTGCTTTTTGGTAACGTCAACTGGAAACTAAATACACATGTATTCAAGTCATTTGTGTTGTACACGTTAACTGCTCACGACTTTATCTTTTGAATAGATATGTGAGGTATCCTTTGAAAAACACCTGTCGAAAAAGCAACAGCAACAACAGGTAGACGAATATTTTCTTAACCAGTCTGGCCCATCCTTCATAAAGCCCTATACCCTCTCCTTTTCCTGCTTCCCGAGTTTTCATTGGATACCAGGTATTGTACTCGACATACTGGATTGAGTCTTTGGCTCCCTTCCATTGTCCAGGACCGTCGAGACGCCACTGAGGAGGTGTACAGGGTCCGAAATATAGCTTCAGCCAAAATGACGGACTCTGAAAGAAATACTTCCACAGACGTGGTTTACACCCGATGAATCCGGCTAGCTTGTCTATGTACTGTACGAAAAATATTTGAAGTGTTGATTTTGGTGAACTTACATTCCTACTTTTGAAGAATCTTCTTTTGCCATTCACTGACTCTAATCTTTTTGTTGGACTCGGGAGAGGACTGTGACCTGAGAACACCCGACTTGCCCATCTTGCTTGCATCTCAAGGACTGGAGGCAAAGCACCAAATGGCTGGACAAGTCCAATTACGGCCAGTGTGGAAGGTTGTAGATCAGCAGGCCAGACAAGCTCATAAAGGGAGGGGAAATTATCCTCGACTGTGATAACCCCCTCTTGAAGAAACGGAAAGCTGAAATTAAATCCTGTGCCGAGTATGACAATATCTAACTTGCTAATCTCTGTACCATCCTCAAATACTGCTCCTCGCTCCGTGAATCTCTTCACGTTACCTTTCATGTTGATCGTGCCCAGCAATATTCTGTTAGGGAGGTCATCACTAATGGTCACGGCGCTACCGTCAAACCTGTAGTTTGGCGAGAGCCCGTAATTTGAATGCTTATAACGGCTGTTAACTCTATTAAAATGCACCGGACGCATTAAATCCCATGGCAGACTTTGTGACATGCGAGTAAGTGCATAATGGTCAAATGGTCTCCCTTCATGCGCAGCTCGTTGCACGACGTATGTTCCCCGACGAGTACTTATATAAACCTACAAAAGAAATAAATGTTCAATTATTGTCACAGATAAAAGCTAATGTATGTATGTATGTATGTATGTATGTATCAAATCGATTGTTCTTTTATCAATATTCAAAAATGGTACCCTAAAGGAAAACGTACATGTTCTGCATGTCGGCTAAGCTCACATGCTACGTCAGATGCTGAGTTGCCTATCCCAACGATCAGTATGGTTTTCCCCTCAAATCCTTTGAAGTCTTTGTAATCATGAGTGTGTAGGACCTTTCCCTTAAACTTGTCTAATCCTGGAAATTTGGGTTTGTTTGGTTCGTGAAGATGTCCGTGACATAGCATTACAAAGTCAAAAATTTGTTTCTCTGATTTTCCTGTTTCAATGTTCCTGGCAATAACCACCCATCGTCCAGTTTTTTCGAAGTCGTCTGCTTTCTGAATCGACTCCACGTTGTGTTTGAACTTTATGCTCTTCATTAGACTGAACTGATCAGCATACATTTGAAGATAGCGTTTGAAATGTTTGTGTGCCATGAAGTTTGGAAACTCCTTAGGGATCGGAAAGTCGCTGTAACACGTCATCTCTTTGCTAGTATTAATACTACACGAATTGTACAAGCTCGGATCGCCATCCTTTGGGACATCGTGATAATTCCACAAACCACCAATATCGGTATCCTTTTCATAACACGTTGGTACCATATTCTCGTCCAGACAATGCTTCACTGCAGCCAGTCCAGCCACACCTGCTCCTACGACGCACACCTTTTTAGACATCTGAAAATATGGTCATTTCAAATTACAAGTTCCGAAAAATAACAAATAAATATATATCTAATAAAATACAACACGCAGAGAATGTTTACATTAGATTAAGCTCACATTTATAGATGTAAGATGAAATTATTGAAAAGGCTGTCTACCTATCTCATTGTCTGATCTTACAGAGAGTTTGCGAGGCTTTATTTTGGAGTGGGACCTCACTTGTAAGTCCATTTTCATACAATTGCAAAAGTCTAAAATTTAAAACCTAATACTTGGATAGACACGTCACTAGATCAATAAAATTGTAAACAGTATATCAAAAAGGATGATAATTGGAGTTACCAAGGGGACAATAATAAAAAAAAAAGAAACCATAACACAAACAGCAATCGACATAACAAAAACTAAAACTAAAAATAGAGTAACGTTAACCCCACTAAAAACCGGTGAAATAATTGGTAAACAACGTTATCGAGTGAGCTCATTAAAAGTATTTACATTGGCAGATTTTGATAGAAATATTGCAAAACTTTTTTTTCATAGATAAGGATGAAATAACTTTACAGTCAGTAAATCTGCTCCTGTTTTCGTCCTTTCCGCATTTAGATGAAGCAAATAATAAAATGAAAGGGGAATAATATATGCTACACCATTGAGTTAATTCCGTACATCAATGAGATTAAGAGCGAATTTAAACTGAAGCGAATTTGTTTCCTGAAGAAAACGGCAAAAATAAGAAGAAAATTTCCAAGTATACGGTAATTTCTGAGAGAATACGAATATGGTCCGACATATTGAAATATTACAGCGATGTTTGTATAAAAATGTTTTCAATATATCGTAAAAAGAAAAAAAATGCTAACATGATATATGAAAAGAATCAGATTCCGTGTTCATTTATTGTTATGGCTGTTTACGTCATTCCCACGTTTAGATGAGGCGAATAATAAAATGAAATGGGAATAATATATGCTGCACAAATGAGGTAATGACGTGTATTATACCTTCTGTTAAAATCCTGTGATTTGATTGGTTGAGAGCCGTGCGACAATTTTGAATGTCACCCGCTCGTTCTACAAAGATAAAGAAGTAAGGGTGATATTCCAAAAATTATCACATGCGCTGACGTTCAAGTGCGCATATCATACGTCATCAGACTTGTGGCAATGACGCAGTACGTCAACACGCTCATATAATTATGCAAAACTATGTTTCTTCCATACGAATGCCGAGTAAGCAATAGTGTAATTCGGAAAGAAATAATGGAAACAAAGCTAAGAATTTGATACTCGGTATAATAAAATAAATATTACATTCATAAGAGGGCGATATTGCCTATTTTCACCCCGAGGTAGCATTGTTGACCGAGGCGAGGCAATATCACCCTCTCATGAATGTAATATTTATATAATATCAATGAGATTAGGAGCGCATGTAAGCTGAAGCGAATATGTTTCCTGAAGTAAACGGCGAAAATAACCGGAAGAAAATGTCCAAGTATACGGTCATTTCTGAGAGAATCCAAATTTAGTCCAACATATCGAAATATTACTGTTTGTGTAAAAAGGGTGAGAATGAGTCATATTTTCAATATATCGTAATGAAAAAAATCCCAAATGGAGGCCAATAATAATCAAAAAAATTCTAACACGATATACGATAGGAGGATCAGATTCTGTGTACATTAATCGTCAGGGTTGTGTGTTGCGACGGTTTTTTTTTTAATTCGGTGATAGTATTACGTTATTTTGTGTAGGATTATGGTAGGAATTTATTAACATTCGACTGTTAATCAAGAAATTAAAAATCTTAGTTTCTGAATCACAAGGAGGAAGAAATTTTAAATTTTGCAGAATATATACTTGACAAAATCATTTTACATATCATTATTAAAATAGCATATTCTGCAGAAAAGGGTATTCTTTTGTTCTTGTTATATGCTGAGATTGAAAGCCCGACATTAACTTTAATTTCCTTTTAAAAGAAGCAGCTTCACCGGAAGTACGAATTTTTATGGTTTTTCAGTGCAAGAAACCACTTCCGGACATATGGACAATGGTGTTCTCATTTTTTCTGGAGAGGAAATGGAAATCCGTAATAAGGCATATGCTTTCCATAATAGAAATGTCTCTCCTACAGACTGCAATCTAGTATTACATCACCGTAAACGTTACCATTTTTGTTAGAGCATCTACAGAAATGATATTACGATGGTTAAAATTTAACTCAGTATAAATGCATTAATTTCGTATGGGAAACAGTAGCACGTTCACGATATTGATTCACTAACTATATTCTCCGCAATCCAATTACATATACTTAGATTTATGCCTCACACTAGACAAGAAACACGCCATTTGATTTAATGTTCTATTTACGAAATTTGACTTTTACTTTGATACAACGAAAGTTATTGTTTTTCCTTTACAACCATAAAATTAGTTACATACTGAATTGCTTATGATTTGAGAATGTAAACTAAGAACATAAATCTAGCATTCTGTGATTACAAGTTAAACAAATGTATTGTAAAATACATCGAACCATCAAAATAAGTTATACGGCATTCCTTTTAGACCTTCCACGCTCCATTATTAAGGGTTCTGCATCATCATTTGAACAGATTTATCCTTCTCTTAACGCTGAATATTTTCTTACCTTTCTTTCTATGTTCAATCCCCGCGCACAAGTAGATACACATAAATTCTGATTGTGTATGAGGCTGGTCGAGCCGTCTATGTTGTCCACGCTTTCATTGTTTAAATAAATGTGTAGGACAGGTAGAGTTGACCTTCCAGTACTGGGGTATGTTATATGTAATGGATTTTGTTTATGATACCTGAGTCGTGTCAAGAGGTTATCAGGGTTCATTAACCCCGAAATGATAGAGAATCATAGCAATTGTTTTGGGCATTTGACGTCATGGTACACCGTTTAGTGCGATGGGTAATTCATTCTCTTGCCCAAGCAATCAAAGATTTGGCAGTGTATATTTGTTGCTCTATCAGTCTGTCTGTTTGTCTGAACAACTTTAACACTGACCATAACATAGGCTTTCATATTTCACAGGTGCATGTGTCATTTCAAGACCTTCTTTTGAATAACAGAAATGTTGACCTCCTGACTTTAACTTTGGAGTTTTACCCTTTTCCGGAAATCTAGATCTTGTATCACTATGCCTCCATACAGGATCATTTGTGTTTCACAAAAAAACAACAACTTATTTATAACAAAATTTAACCGTGTCCTGTTAACACTTCAAAGTACAGTCAAACCAAGATATCTTGAAACCAAAGGGGAATGTTTTTTTTCCACGGGAATAGGGTTTTCAAAATTACCAGGTTAATTTAACCAGGAAGTTTTTAATTCATCTTAAATAAAGTGATATTTCAATATACCAGAGTTCAATATAAGTGGATTTCACTGTATTCTGGTTTGCTCGTCAGATAAATGCACCATGGTGTTGGTAGAGCTAGATATTTTAGCACAAATAAATGAAGCATGAGTTCAAGACATACATTTTATTTCTTACAAGCACCAACGAAGCAACCAGAGTAGCATAAAGCAAAGAAAAGAACAATATTTGATGACCAAACATTGCTGATCTACATTGTAGCAATACGATTCTTCATGTAACGTCATCTTCCCGAGAGGAAACAGTTAATCTAAGGTACGAGAACTAGTCCAAATGAAAGATAATTTCCATTTATTAGTATTCAAAGCATTCTATTTCGCTTTCAAATGTCTTATTTGAAGTAAAAGGGATATCAGAAACTCATCAAGTCGGGAATTATAACGATATTCGCACGGACGAATATGGTGTATATGGTTATAGGATGGATGTATACCTAAAACTATTACAGAGTTCGCTCTCCTCATCTATTTAGATAATCACATTGTCGTCCGAGTATGTTAAAAATGAACAGCATAATTTAAGTTAACAAGCCCTATTAACTCGCAAGATCACACTTTTAATGATATTCAAAATGTCTCTATGTCAGAATTGATAAGCGCAAATATCAATGCTGTAGCTATTTAGCTCAATCAGCAATGTTATTCATTTATACTGCAATCAAGCTGACTTGTCATCCACAGAGATTTGTTTGTTTTAAAATTTTCATTTATATTACACGTGTATTGTTGCAACAAAAATACCAAGTAAATAAGTGTCCAAGGTCAAACGAATATAAACAAACAACAATAGAATTGTCTTAAATCTGTGACAGAACATTACGAAATCGTGTCCTTGATTTTTAATATTGAAGTTGCATCCTGGATGTGAAAATGAATTGATCTTTCTAAACATTTGAACAAGAAAGGTTGCTCTTGATAAAGGTTCAATAAAGGAGCTTCTTGAATCAAAGACAGGCGAAGATGTCGTGAAAATAGTCAATAATAAAGAACCTTTCGATCAAATGATTATTTGGAGGGAAATGACTCTATACTTAGGGAACCAGTTCATACTTTTACAGGATGTGTGATAAAACCGTTGGAAAACACGTATCTTAATATCAAGAACAAAATAAGATAGAAAGCGAATCTCATGAAAAGTTTCATCCAACCATCATACAAACCATCCCGCTCCCCTTTCCCGGCTGGTCGGGATTTCATTGGATACCATGTATTTTCTTCGACACGTTCGATGGAATCTTTGGCGCCTTTCCAATTTCCAGGCCCGTCAAGGCGCCATTGTGGAGGTGTACATGGGCCGAAGTATAACTTACGCCAAAAGGAGTTGTCCTGGAAGAAATGTTTCCAGAAGCGCGGTTGACAACCGATGAACCCCGCTAATTTGTCGATGTACTGTATGAAATATATTTGAAGCGTAAATCTGGGTGAATCAATATACTTGCTTTTAATGAATTCTTTTCTTTTCTCAACAATTTCCTGTCGTTTTCCAGGACTTGGTAAGGCGCATTGGCCCGCAAATACGCGGCTGGCCCATCTGGCTTGCATCTCTAGTACGGGTGGTAGAGCCCCAAAAGGCTGGACAAGGCCGATCACGGCAAGTGTAGACGGCTGTAAATCTGTTGGGAAGACAAGCTCGTACAGATATGGGAAACTATTTTCAACTTTAACTACACTTTCCTGAAGAAACGGGAAGCTGAAATTGAATCCTGTAGCTAGTATGACAGCATCCAAGTTGTCAATGTGTGTTCCATCCTCAAAGGTGACCCCATGTTCCGTGAATTTTGAGACATTGACCTTGACATTTATTCTGCCGAGAAGGATCCTATTTGGTAGATCGTCACTAATGGTTACAGTGCCGCCATCAAATCTGTAGTTCGGTGAAAGTCCATAATTGGAGTGCTTGTATCGATTATTAACTCTATGATAATGTATTGGCCTCATCAAACTCCATGGCAACCTTTGTGCAAACCTCGTTATGGCACCATGGTCAAATGGTCTTCCTTCATTTGCTGCCCGTTGTATGACATAGGTACCTCTTCTTGTACTTATGTATACCTAGAAAGGAAAAAAAAAAACAGTACAATGATGCACATGTAAAAGAAAACATTGTATGCATATAATAGTACCTGGAAAAAATGGGTATCGAGAAAACTAGGAAATAAATTTACATTTTACAACAAAGCCTAAGACTTGCATGTATGACATCAGGATAAGAAATTTGTACCTAATAAAACACTGGACAAACATACATTAACCAGATTTCGAAACTTGGAAGCGTCTTGTTGATAAAATTGTTTTCCGACAATAATAACACTATACTTTTAAAGCTGAATATACTGGGGAAGAAAATTGAAACTTTTTGAAACAGAAGTGCAGAAATTGTCCGTAACAATGGAAATATACTCACATGTTCGGCATGCCGACTGAGTTCACATGCAACATCAGATGCTGAGTTGCCGATCCCGATCACCAGTACGGTTTTATCCTCAAATCCTTTGAAGTCCTTGTAGTCGTGAGTATGAAGAACTCTTCCCTTGAATTTATCCAGACCTGGAAACTTCGGCTTGATAGGTTCGTGCAGATGACCGTTGCAAACCATGACGAAGTCAAATATATTTTTCTCAATTTTCCCAGCATCCAAATTCTTAGCGGAGACGACCCATCGCCCGGTATCGTCAAAATCATCTGCCTTTTGAATCGATTCAACCTTATTTTTAAGCTTGATGTACTTCATAAGACCAAAATGGTCTGCGTACATTTCCAAATAGCGTTTAAAGTGCTTGTGCGCCATGAAGTTTGGAAACTCTTTCGGGATTGGAAAGTCACTGTAACACGTCATTTCCTTGCTAGTGTTTATGCTGCACGAATTATACAAGCTCGAGTCCCCGTCCTTTGGAACGTCGTGATAATTCCATAAACCGCCGATGCCTGTGTCTTTTTCGTAACATGTCGGCACCATGCCTTCATCAAGACAGTGCTTGACGGCAGCCAATCCTGCCACGCCCGCTCCAACTACACATACACGTTTTGGCATCTGAAATTAACAATGGATATCTTAATGGTTCGAAGGTAATTAAACCACTTTCTTGTGTATATGGCAAATAAACATGATAAATGAGAACAATATAAAATTACTTCTTCTCTGTCAAAGGAATAGTTTGAGAGTATACAAAATAATACATATCGACCAGAACTACCGGTATATTTTAGTCAATTTAAAATTTATCAGCTTGAAACTAGATGGTACAAAAATGCAAAAGTGAATCGTTAATCAAATGTGGAAATCGGCATTCGTATTCATATAGGTAGAAAACTTTGTCTGGGCATAAACTTTCCTTAGCCGATGAGACTTTACGAAATAATTAAAGTGATGTTTATATAAGTCTATGCACATTTATATTGAAATGGATATAGGAAATGTTGTTTTTATATTTTCTCTTCAAATTAGACAGGAGCCGCCGCGGCTCACTGGTCAGCCGGTTCGTCTTTTGATCGTGAGGTCATGGGTTTGAATCTATGCCGCGCCGTGGTTGGATTTTATTCTTGTTCGTGTGTTAAATCTTGATAGAATATAACCAAATAAGAGGTGATGGCAATCAATGTCCACTCAGGTGTCATTGTGTTCATGGTAACCTCGGTGTAAAGGGTTATCAAAGATAGGACATGATCAATGTTTCGTCCGTGGAAACCTTACATAAGTCAAAACTACGCACATTGATTTATATAAGCCTTATTCCAAGGTCACTTTTAATGATTTGATTAGTTAACGCTTATTCACTTTTAACTATAAAACACTACCTTGTCAAAATAATTTGTTTATTCCAAATACGTTGATGGTCGATAACGATTAACAAGTCGCTCATTAAGATCTTATTTATACGAGGATGGACCATCCTATTCAAGTAGATTAAAGTCGGGGTTCACCTTGAAGTAAGCCAGTTGAGTCACTATTTTTATTTTCAAAAGTGGCTAAAAATTTCTTACTAGCTAACTTTCGGGAAAATATGTATTTTTTGGTTACATTATAAAGTCTCCATTTCATGGTCACCGATGATCAACTAAATCATCTGATGTTATGTGATCTAACAACAGGTGATAATGGGGAGATGGTCAAAATTGTTGAAATCCACAGTGTCTTACAGATGTTATAACGCAATATATATATTCGGGTTTTCT
>JACSZP010028594.1:7032-20313 GCA_016161895.1 Pinna nobilis
ATTAGGTCTCCTAAGTAAGATTAATAAAGCCTAAAATATTTATAGAAAGACTGAATTTTGATTATCCTTATTGCAAGATGGTCTCATTTGTAAGATGGTCTTTAGGCTAGTTTCAATTATATTCATTTTCATTAGCCTACCAATATGCCAGAAATTGACCCAACATACAGATTTTGTGTTGAGGATATACTGATACCAATACCATTTCAATGTCCTTGGTAGTAGATATAAGTGCCCCCTTGCTTGAATGGTCTGTAGCCTATTCATCTCTTTCATTTTTTTCCCTCTCGTCTTTTAATTGCTAGCTATCTTCCAATATAAATATTTATACACCATGCCCCAAAGATAAATGCTAGTGTTTTTGGTGTTTACAATGAGACCAGCATGCTGTACTGGGACAGACAGAAAAACATAGAATTCAAATATCACCGGGAAATTTAATCCCGTTTAGTACGTGCATCTTTCTATTTCACATTATCATTTTGTGTTTTGATAAGAACATCCATTTTGTACTTTGATGGAAGTATAAGACAGACATGTTTGCTCGGTATGTTTTGAGATAATACATATCACATACAGGTTATACATGTGGGTGGGGAACCTTGATTGTTGCTTCTGGAAATTTCAAATATGATACATGTACACGTATGTCATGACCCTGAACATTGATATCGTCAGATTTGGTTTCATGTCTGAAGAGCATTGCATTGGTTGGTTGGCTGTATTGTTGTTGTCCCACTTAAAAATCTTTCACTTATACAACTGTATCAACATTGCCGGTGAAGTACAACAAATTTAGCCTATACCGGTACTTGCCACTTTTGGCCATATAGCAGGGATCGGGTTCTTTAATATGTCGATATCTACTGTGACTCAAGAACTCAGTTTTTACTGTCTCATCTGAAGGACAAGGGAAGCCAGTCACAGTGGGACACAGTCCGAATTCTTACCAATGACCTCATGGTCAGAAGGAAAGCTAGCAGAGCCAAGATGACCCTTCTTCATGAAAATAATTGTTCCATCCCCTTGACAGTAGTGATACTGGTATTGGAGAAATCTTCTTATACTTTCTTCGTCATGAAAATTATTGATCCACCTCTGACACTTGTTATGTAGGAATTGGATGAGTCTAACAATACTTCCTCCATGATGAAAACCATGGATCCACCTCTGACAGAAGTGGTGCAAAGAAGGTACATTGTATTTGAAGAATCTTTCAATATTTCATTGATAGTTCAAAAAACAAGTATGCAAGAATCTTGCTATATAGACCTTGAGAAGTCCTTAAGATATTGGAATAGTCATTCTCTGCCTTATATCAACTTGATTGTTTATCATAGGGTCAAGATCTGTAAATCTTTAAAGAAACCCATCAAGAAATCTAGGGATGCAAGAGGAAAAATAACACTAATGACTTTGCACTCTATAATCCTTTAGTTCATTTGGAAATAGTAAATATTATTTTGACAAAAAAAGAAAAATCCCTAGGTTCTTTGACTGGTCACACTCTTCCCACTTTCATTGACAAAATACACGAAATTGTTGACTGTTTACTTTTTCAAAATGGCTTTCAGCAATACCCGCTTCATTGTTGTTATACTAAGTATTTGAGGAATTTAAAAACAGTAACAGCTCGTACACTTCGGTATGAAAAAGAGAAGTCAGCGTGATGTACGACACGGCAGAACCCCCTAATGGCAGGTATAAACGTACCTGTACATGTTCTCTACACTTTACAACACCTGAGCATGTCACATGTAACACCTGATCAAGGTGGCAAGGTGTTAAAGTGACAGAGCGGGTCACGTAGTTGTCAATATCACAGACAGGAAATCAATAACTTCTCCCTGAGCTTACTTACAGAGGATCTGCGGAGTCACCTTACTGTCAATATTGCCATTGCGACAAACTTCATTCTACGTTTATTAAGATTTTGAAATTGCACTCAGAACTGAAAGGTATATCAAAATGAACCTATTGATCTCTGACTTGTCAACAGATTGTAGGTGCTATCACCTTGTCAAAGGCAGGTTTGATTAAATGACATGTGTTTCAATTGAAGACATGTAAATTGGACGTACTTGCCAAACAAAGAAATCATTACGTTTGATTACAAAGAGATCTGTCTTGTATTCCGGCTTGTTCGTAAAAACCTTACATGACAAGCAAATCACTTATTTTTTTCTTTCAATTATTTATTGTTCAGGTAACATTTAATGAGACTAGAGAAAGGAGTGGATCCAGTGTTTTCACATGGTGCCATCCAGCCTATATACAGTGGAGTTGGTCTATAATGAAGTCAAATTTAAAGGAGATTGACTTTTGACTTTGTTATAGGCATCCATCATTTTAAGCATCAGAATTTACTACATGTATAGATAAATAGTCATTCTTTTCGAGGATTTTATTCCTCTTTGTTATAGCAATGAATTCGCTTTAAGCCGATTCGTTATAGACGGACTCTGCTGTAGGCTTCCCGTGACCTATGATTGGGAAATCTTCATATGCCATGAAGGATCTATAAGGTGGTCAAGGCAAGCCTTAATTTTGAGCCTCAGTTTTTTTTCACAATGTCACAATAAGTGTTTTTGAGCATAGGCCAAATTTGTAGCCCTTCATCAGTATACAGTGACGTCTCCGTATTAGTGAAAGATTTTTGAGTGGGACGTTAGATTACAACACAACAGCAACTGATGCCCAAAAAATACGCTAAATGCCTGAATTATAGTGCTGTGTCATAGTTACATGTATATTTTAAAAATCCATTCACCAGAAATAGAACATGAAAAGAATGTTTTTATTACATTAAAATCTCACAAAAAAAGCCATTTGGCAAAGCCGTAAAATTTAAATTTCCGTTAATCATATTTCATATCCGAGTGATCCATATAATGACTTCTTCCTGATCCGTGGCGATTACGTTACGCTTTACGTCAGAATTTTAATGGTCAATGCTAATGAATGACAACATAATATTTTTAGGCTGACAGTTACTCTCTTTGTTGAGATCCCGATCATAATTATCATTTTTCAGCAAATTTGAACAATTTTATGATTAGCTATTTTTAGAAACTTCTATCCAGAAATAGAGCGAACAATATAGACGTTTGTAGGTTTATATGTTTACACACACACAAATTATATATTCAGACCTAATTTTTTATATACATGTACATTAAATTTATCATGATGGCCTCTGACCCTGAGGCCAGTAAAATAAGTTTCATTTTAGTTATATTTTATCAGTTTATTCCTCCATTTGAAATCGATTACTTTAGATATCAAAATATGAAACTTGGGGAGCCTATAAACTTCAATCAAGTTAAGTAAATTTTGATTGTCAGTTGCCTGGCCTGGCAAGTGCTTCCATACATGTATGTAAAGGTCCAGGGTTGAGTATGTCAGTGTGTCTCTGCTTTTTTCTGGAGGGAGGGGGGCTAGGGGAGTTTGAACTTCTTTGTGTGTACATGGTGTAAGAAACTGATTACCAGTTATACCGTCATCTGTAGGGTGGAACTAGAAATTCTATCATTTTGTTTCTTTAAAGTATATAAATGAAAAAAGAATTCTTTAAAGAATTTTGAGCCAACTTGTTGTTTGTGCGTATATTTTTATAATCATTTGGCCCATGAGAAATATTCGAGGGCACTTCAGATCCTAAATACTGATGCAAGCAAAGATGGTACATTTGTATTACTGTAACTGAAATGTCAATGCACTGCTATACAGCGGAGTTTATAATCCAAACTTGCAGAGAATTTTTTTGGTTTCTTTTGTACTTTTTCCTTGTATATCACATCAATTAACATCACAGAAGCTAAATGCATGCAATGAAAAAAAAAAAAGTAGCGAAAAACAAGCTGGGGGAAAAAATCTCTTTGAGAACTATTAAGAACACTCTTTCCGCCATAAATTTCTCTTTCATTAAAGGAAATATCCTTATGTGAAAAATTTCTTACTCAAAAGTCCCAGCCTTAAGACGTTTAAACGGAAATTTTCTTAATTTTATTTCTTCTCTTCCTGTTTGAAGATGAGTTGACAAAATTTGAACAAGTTTTTTGGACATGTGTCAGGAAAATTCGCGACAAAGGAGAAAGAAAAATACATATGTTAGGCATCACATAAAGACTGTTGGCCATTCATGAAATTGATTTATATATATCGTTTTTATGGCTTATTTCCATTCCAGTTAAATGTACAACCTTAACGATGATAAAACAAAGTGATGTTCAACATGACTTTAATTCTCAATTACTAACATAAGTTAATACCTTGTAGGTCAGACTGCCAAAATCTAGACTCCTTAAAAACTTATGATATATCAAATATTTATAACTTATCGAGGGGGAGGGGTAATCTTTCTTAAGAATAATAACAACAAGGCATAAGTGAGCTTACACTTCTATTGATCTGTGACTTCTGTACTGATCCACAGGGGCCCATCATGTACATGTAGTTATTGTCTTAATTAAATATCTTCTGATTATGAGGTGATAGGTTGGAATACACACTGTACTGCACTTGGCTTTCCCAGTCCTTCAGATGAGACAGTAAAAGCTGAGGTCCAGTGTCACAGTACATGTTGGTGTCGTCACAGTACATGTTGGTGACGGCACTTTAAAGAACCCTCACTGCTCAATGGCCACAAGTGCCGAGACTTGGCCATATTTGTCACACTTCACAGGCACTGATGACTGGTGACATTTCCATGTAAAGGAAAGGTTCTTAAGTGGGAGGTTAAAAAGCAACAACCAACCAACTTTTCGCCATGTGTTTTCCATTTGACAATCCCTCAAATGTGGTACAATATACCTTAGATTTGACCTACTGACCTTGACCTCTATATTTGACAAGGTGTGAAATAGATTATATCCTTTTGAGGCATCAGTGTCCAACGAACACCTTTCCTACCTTCTTTTCATCTCACCACCTTCTTTTCATCAGGTGAGAGATGCTCGGAACATTCCGCACTTACATCCCTGGACTGACTTTACCTGTTGAGGACAAATAAATCATTAGTAAACAAGACGTCACTGATTCCACTTATTACTGTTTACATATAACTCTGTGTCAGGGAACCTGTCGTTTGTTTCCTGTCAGTTTTCTGTGTGTACTTTTCTCGCTTGTCATATATAGAGCTCTCTCTCTCTCTCTCTCTCTCTCTCTCTCTCTCTCTCTCATATATATTGATTACATGTATTCCATTAATCATTCCAATTAGATACATTAAATGATGTTTTTACTTTCAATAACTGGAAATTCTAGTCTAGTTATGTTGAATGTGCTTACTTAGCATTTAGCAATGTACGTAGGTCTAATTGATTTGATAGTGAATTCATTCTCCCTGAAAATGGCAGGTTGCATGTTCTTTGAGAATTAAGTTTGCATGCATTCTTGTGTTTGTCTGGTGAGGCGTAAAATTCGAAACGGAAACTGAGAGCTCGATTGTTGATGGCAATTGTTGCTAACGCAATTCAGGTGCGCAAAAGTTGCATGCATTATTCTCAGTCTTTTCATTTCGATCATTTTGAATTAGGAAAATTCAGGTATTGTTTAGTTGTGTCTCCGCATGTGCTTTTTCAGGATGCTTGAGAGCATTCACGACTCAATATTAGGTAGGTAAAACTGTTGAGTTTTAAATTCGGCTAAAGTGAAAGAAATTGATGTTTGAAATATGGGTTACTGTCAATACATATATACATGTAGCTGTTATGCCTTGTTTTATACATTCCTGTACCTTATATTGTAAATGTTGGTTTTACATTTTGCTGAAAATAAACTACATGAATAGTGGAACCTTGTTTTTAAGAGTACCTCGCCGAAATGATCGTCGCAGGTCAGAGATAAGCCCACAAAAGCCTCACTTAAGTGACAAAGTGGCAATCATTAAGCCTTGTATGAAATCTCCTCAAGTCTGTCAAAACTTTACAGGAATACGGTGAAACATATCCTGAGAGACCACTGCCATGAAAAGCCTACTGATCATGAAAGATTATTTTCCGAAAACTAATGAACAAAATATTCTTTGATACGAAACCTGTCATGTGAGACCATTTGCCTTCAAAGACCACATTTCCATGGCTGTAGGGGTGGTCTCTTAGGGCAGGTTCTACTGTATTCTTGAGCTTTGTTTTTAAGGAAAAACAATGTTTTCAAAAATAGTTTTGTCAAGCAGTAAATCAGTGAGTGATATATTTGGTCAGAGTTTATTCTGGGATCCATGCCTTAATTCTCGGAATTCCTACACTGGTTGATTACAATATAAATCTCCAGGTTTGGTAAATTAGAGAAGACAGTGCTCACAAATATTAACACTGGCTTTGACAACTATCACCTCAGCACAAGAGAATTAATAGATTTGTATATTTACAGAGATTGATCGATGGGCCACACCGATTCTCATGTGGCTGACAAGAGCAAAAATAAATGGTTCTTTTTATGTGGGAGGACCGCCACCAGAAGTCTCCCGATCTGCTTCAGATTTACGATGGCAGTTGATTCTGTTGATGAGAAATAAAGGTCACTGATTTTTTTTTTCACTTCGGAAGAACAGATAATTGTGACTTTTTCATGCATGGGTCTAGAGAGGAGATCAGGGGGCTCTGGACCCCCCCTCCCCCTGGAATTGGCAAAAGATATACCACCATTGGTCAATAATACTGAAAATCTTATTTTATCAGGGTTGGGTTTTCCTTACCACAAGTTGAACCCTCCCTCCCCCCTGGGAAAGTTGGACCTCCCCTTCCTGGATCCGCACATGACAAAATGACCAAGTTAGTAGAATCCTGCCTACAGAGACCACTTCACTTAAGAAACCACTTCCAATTAATGATCATTAAAAATTTCTTAGACTGAATGTCACTATTGTAGGCTGTTCTGACAATATTTGTGAGACCACCTGACTAATCAGACTAATTTCAGCTAGTCACTTAAGTCAACTTTTATATTCTCCATGTTATTGATAGTAATTCAGTAAATACAGTGGAAACTGTCTCGAGATACCAACCCCTTCCATCATGCAAATGTGGTCTTTCACATCAGAATACGGTAAGTTTGTCAAATACATGTTTAAAACGTGAATGTGTACATATAGTGCCAACAAGTGGACTCGAACCATAACCCACGGATGATCAAGTTGTAATGCTCAATCCACCAACTGAACCTGGATCAATTGTCTCATTTACTGGTATATACGTTCTTTGAAAAAATAAGATTTGCAAAACGCTAAGTGGACTTACAATGTACATGAGTCATTGAAGATTATGAAAACACCTGTCTGATTTTGTGCTTATTAGCAAAATCTTAGTTTTCATTTATTTCTGCCAGTCAACAAAAAAGCTTGAAATACGATTCTAAGTAAAGAAAAGTCTCCTGGTGAGCTGTGGAAACTGTTGTTATTTAATGAAACTCATTAAAAGTCGGCAATAAATCAAATTACCATATTTTCATCTGTAACACCTTGATGCTCATGTTATTGGTGAGCTTGCCGTCACCGTTATGGATACCATTATGCCAACTTGTGAAGTTTGCGGCACTGTGCGAAATACTAATAAAATTATTGAGCAGCTAATATTGAATATGTAATACAATAAGGAAGTCCAATTAGCACACTAGCATTGACGTTATCCCGAATTTTATTTTTTTTATGCCTAATCTGCGTTAATGTTGATGATGGCAAGTGAGTAAAGTTCACGCATGTAAAAAAATCGAAATCAATATGACTAAATGATGAAGTCGTTATCTATTACTGAAGCAAGATAACACACACAGTAAAATGAGAAATCAATACAATAAAATGTATCATTTAAATGTAAAATTGCAAGTAATATAAACTGGAATGTTTTGGTCCAGTTGAGTATTAAATGCATAAATCTTTAGCATCCCTTACTGGGTTACAGTAATGACTAAAATCGTTTATTATTCTATCTTGTGGGAGTATCATTTACATCAAAAGTAGAATATGATTGGAAATATATGTTAAAGAAGTCATAATTTACAATTCTTTTGCAATATTCACAGTAGGTACTTGATTTAGATTCAGTTATTTTTCAGATGAAATTTCCAGAGGCAGAACAAATGTACAAGTACATGAAAAAACTTGATTAAAATACTTTGTTTCAATTTCAACATTCCAAAAATGTTCTTTTAACTTTTACCTTAAACCGTTTGACTTTTGAGCGGTATATCACAGAATTTCATTTGCTTTTATTCAGATACCTACTCAAAATCGTAATTTCGTCACACAAAGAAAAAAGAAAATTTGATCCCCCATCCTAACTTACATTTCACTTGGACACGTATACACATCATCTAAAATATTTATTTTCGAACCAAATTGAACTGTTGTGGATCTAGCGGGCAGGTAATAGCGCACGCCTTTCATTTTCATGACGGTATCACATTTATACCAGTTTTCTGGACATGATTCATTGATTAAGTGAATAATTGTGGCATCAAATCTCGCAACATCTATCACTGTGGAAGCTCTACATCAGAGAGAGAGTCGGAGCAAAGAACACAATCTATATTGATTCTGTTCAATGGATAAGTAGTGGTTAGGCGAATCTCCGGGGAGCTACATATAAGGCTCTTTATGAGAAATTTCATTATACAAGACTGAGTACAAAGTGACGGAACATTAGGCCACGATTTTTGCTGAGGACACCAGGTTGTTTGTATTGTAACATGGGAAATTAGCTACTTGGAAAATGTTATGACATTAGGGCTCATGTTTATCAAAGGTATGAAAATATTACTTTTGCATGTATTTGCTAGAATTGTTTTTTTTTTTTACATTAATATTTTTTTTTATTATTATTTTTCTTGGCTGGCATTTCTAGAACTTAGGGTACATTTTCGGCTCTTGAAATCTTGTGTAGGGTTACAGGTTTTCCATGGTCTTATTAAAGTCTTGGAGTTGATAAATTGAATTTTATGAAAAAAGTTTTTCTTGAATTTTTAAATGTTTTGGAATATGGTACTAATACAATTTAAACACAAAACTAAGAAATAATTAGGAAAAAAGAATGTCATAGTTTTGTACGGACAAATTTTTCCTTTTTTTTTCTTGGATTTCTTAGAATACCTATGGATTTATATATCTTAATGAAATATAAGTCTTAAGTACATGTATACCTGACTCAGGCATGTAGTCTACACATATTCTTAAATTAGTACCAGAGCACAAGAATTTGGATGGCACAGACTTGTGACAAGACTTCTCATCATGCTGATTTTGTAATAATAGATTTCCAAATGGCATACATCAAATTTGATAATACGTTTTCGAATAAATCTGTCAAGCAGATCGATTCAACCTTGACATTTGCTGTACCATGTCAAACTCTATCAATGAGTTTTATTGTGCATGACCAGAGCCCATTTCCAGCGATTTGAAAATGTCATAGATCTTGATTATTCTGTGGTGTAGATAAAAGATTGTATCAAATTAATTATGTCGTTGAAATGGGGAGATGAGATATATTGGTGGTCTAAAATTACAAGATCTTTTTATCGAAAAAAAAGATTGACTGTGCGCTTAGGTAAAATATGATTTTGATGACTGTAGCTAATACGCGTGACTGGTCCACAGTGAATGGGTATTTTTTCAAAAGTATGAAAGAAAGCAATATCTATGACAAATGTATGTATGCGATTGAATTTTGCACATTTTCAACAAAGCAGATTTTAATTTTTGCACATATTAAATATCTTCACTAGATTTTATCGTTGATTATAGATTCAAATGCACTTAAAAGTGATCTCCATAGAAAGCGACAGATAGAAATCAATTTCTACTAACGAAAAAATCTATAGAAAACTTGTAGCGCAAGCACGAGTGACAAGCAATTTGATGCATTATGGAGTCTTTATTAATGCGTTAATGTATCGGTTGTACGATGACTTTGAAGTTTGTGAACACTTAAATACGTAACCTTTTGCACGTCATTATTGATTTATTAAATCTCGAAGAACTCGATATCATAAAACAATCTGCAGTTTGCACAGTCACCGGTTATTGAGGTGAGAAATTTGATTCTTTGCAATTTTCTAAAGAAAATGATAAATGTTCATATGTTTACAACACTATTCATCAATTTACTAAGCAGAATTTTGAGTAAAATAGTTTGAATAATTTGGTACAGTACATGTGGCTTTCATGAGATGGTGAAAGTGGCCATGGAAGTCCTATGCCACAGTCGCTATAAGTATGCTAAGGTGTCCTCATTGCTCAGTGACCATAAGTATCAAGCATAGGTCAAAATTTGAAGCTGGCAATGGGCAATTCACTGGCAGTTGGCAATTAATTGGCATTTGATAAGGTCTCCATATGAGTGGAGGATTGTTTAGTAGGCCATTATACAATAATGTCTGGCTTTACAATTTTTTTTATGATGAGATGAAGGATGAAATTGGTTACCTTATTCTAAAGCCTATTTAATATCATATCATAATTCAAAGATGATTATAATTTTAGCCTTTCATGGTTAAGACAAACTTTTTCACAGTTTCCTAGGATGTTCCTTTTTTCATCACTAAAATGAGAGAAAACGTATGTAGTCAATATTTTTATGAAGTGTACATATTTTTAGATCTATTCCGTCTCCGATCTTGGCTCTCTCTATTGTATTCTAATTGTACAGACAGAGTGTATGCAAACACAACCACAGGTGCATCTAACAGTCTGTACGTTTTGTAATATCATATTGGAAAACTCGAGGGATAGAAAACATGAAAATTCATATCTGGTGTAACCATATATGTGCACATTTGAGGGCAGTCATTATAATGCCCTGATTAGTGTTCTGGAAACTGATGTGAAGTTAATTAACAAGAAAACTGAAGTGAAAGATGATCGGCTCTGAATCATGTTTTTATACAATACGAACTGTTGCCATAGGATGCACAAGTCCGTAAGTCAAAATCTGACTCAGATTTAGGTCAGAATGTATCGAATCCTTTGTCAGACTATTTACTCCTGGGTATCAGATTTTGTTAAAAATTATATTGAAAAGTATCATATTTTACTTTCAATTTCTGTTGCTTGTGTGTGTGTGTCTGTGTGTTTTTCGCAAATTCCAATATAATTTCATTTGTATCATTGCAATGTCAACCCAACACAGGCATTGGATTTTACAACTGATGTGCTTGTTGTTTTACGTCCCCCTAAAGAATCTTTCAGTTATATGGAGATGTCACCAAATACACCCTATGCTGGACACTAGCTGCCATTGAGCAGTTAAGGGTTCTTTATCATGCCTTTTCCCATTGTGACAAGGGTCCTTGATTGGGTTTTACTTTTTCATCCAAAGGACAGGAAAAGCCAGTTGCCCACACGGAGCGGATTTGAACCCATGACCTCACAATCTGAAGAGGAATGTGTCTACCGCAGAGTCACAGTGGCTCTCTTGACCAATTGTATGATGTGGGGACCTTGGTTTTCATTGTCTCATTAAAGGTCAGGGAAACAGTCATGCTATTGCCAGGTCTTAACCTTTGAACCCTCCAATCTTGAGAGGATCAGTTTGATGCTGTATTTCCATCAAGAAAAATGTCTTTTCTACCCAGTATGTAAAATAAAAGGGAAAATAAATCTAAATGTAGGAAAAAAGAATTCCAAATTTAATATAAACTTGGATTGCATACAAGTACATTTCTTGAATCCAAGATTTGTAACTAAAGTAAGCTAGAAGACAACAAAAGATTAACGCAAACATGAATGTAGAGCAAAAATTTTAAATTATTATATCAGATCTTAGGAGAAAATTTATTTAGCGACGATACAAAAAATATTTGGCTTCATTGAAACACATTGACGGTAGTAAAAAAAACAATGTCTTGTGGTCGTGAAAATGATAGGAAATGTATTTGGTACATAATTCTAAAATATCTCTGACAGTTTCCATTCTCACGACCATCATTTCTTGTGAATATCGAAAAATTGCAGAGCTGAAAACAGAAATAATGGTATAAAGATGATTTCCCCATTTAGGCAAAGAAAAATTACTCTATGGTGTATAGAAGGAAGTCTTACGATGATCCATGTATTCCAGCTTCACATAAAAGCATTTACGGAATCAATATCAGAGAAGACGGCAGCAATATCGCACTTTCTGCGCTTTTGTAAGAAAGATCAGCAGAGAGGTAAATGATGTAGGCTTTGTATGAAAATTTAATTAACTGCGGCTAAATTAATTTAGTAAAGTTGTCAGATTAGCATTAAGGAATGGGTTTATTTGTATACGCGGAAAATTTATAGTTAAATTAAAATTAGGAAGAATAACATTTGTGTGTTCTTGTGGGTAATGTGATTTATAACGGAGGTAAATGAATTTGTGTTTCGATGGCTCGCGGCCTATTTGTATAAGTGATATTGCTTGTTCTTTTATCGCACCTTACACATTTTTTGTTCAATTCGACATTTTTTGTTACACATGCAGGATGTTATTAGAATTGAACTTTTATTGAAAATTGAGTGTTTAGTCGCAGGGAAATCTGTTTATTCAGCGCATTAGTGAGCTGATAAAACAGTATGCTTACTTCATAGCTGCTAAGGTCTCTAGCGTTCTGGTGGTGTAGTTCAGTACTTGTGTTGTAGAAGGTGCTTACATGTAAGCCTTAATGTGTAGCTACATGTAGCTGGCAGTCCATCACCATAACTTGTTACATAGGGTTTAAGGTCATCATCAACAGGAGGTCTAAGGTTACAGTGAAAAGGTCAGATGTTGATTTCTTTCTGCTGTTACAGTTTTGTTACAAGTGAAACTTCATGTAACAGATAAATACCTTGTATAGATCTGTTATCCGTCTGGCCACCTCTGTCGCCTTAGCTTATCTTTCTCTATCTGTCTCTCTGTTATTCTGACTCAGTATCTCTTAATATATGTCTGTCAATCTGTCTGTCCATCTGTCTGTCCATCCATCTATCTGTCTGTTCATCTCTCTCGCTCTCTCCCTCTCCCTCTCTCTCTCTCTCTCTCTCTCTCTCTCTCTCTCTCTCAACAGAATCATGCTTTCTTAAGCATTTTTGGTGCACTTATATCAAAGTCTTTCTTCTTGAAATGTGTAATCTTTGAAAAAAACAAAACAAAAATATTAAATGCTATTTATGTAATATCATATTTGCATTTCTTTCCTTTGCAGTGTAACATAGACCATGATTAAGAATTAACTTTCTGTAAAATGAATAACTAGTCGAATGACCAGTTAAACCTTCAGTAAAAAATCTCAGTTCTGGTTTGACTTTTGATTTGACCTTGACAATGTCATATTGACCTGTAT
>JACSZP010028596.1:0-11232 GCA_016161895.1 Pinna nobilis
ATATATACGTATATGTAGACCAACTAAAAAAACGGTGGTGAGTTCAGGTGCTCCGCAAGGGAAAGAAACTCCGTGAAATTCTCAATTTCTTTCAAAGCCCACGGGGACCACAAAGTAACCCAATTCTTGTACAGTCTAGCTCAGTTACAACCCAATATCAATGTAACTGATGGTACCAAAATTAAATGAATTCATGAATCCCAACACGATTATCCCAGTAAAAAGTAATCATAATAAAACTTGAATTCATACATAAGATATCAGCTTACACTTTGTCCACATCAGACATTTTTGTACATATAAATACGGTATATCATTTAATAACTAAGTCTACGGCAAAAGATTATAATGTGTTTCATAATTTTTGCAAAATTACGCACCGACAGCTTACGACTAACGTTTTTCCTACTATTGGGTGCGCACATGCATTGACGGATTAATTTAGATGTAACTTTCTGTCTGTGTGGGAGCATTGTTTTTATTGTCGGCCTTTAAAATCAATGGATGAAACTGCGTGTCGGACATTTGTATTTTGCTATCGAGTATCATATTCAGTACAGATTTTTCAGGTAAAATGACAGCATACGTCACGCAACAGAAAACATAAATGAAAATATATTGAGTACGCAGTTCTTGTATTTGGAAAAGTCTAAAACATTTGTATACATTCCTCACTGAATACCTAATTTCCCATACATATAACGTACAGCAATAAAATAAACAAAATTAATGTATGATGCCCCGGACCTGGTGAAAATAGCAATGTTAAATCATAATATAATTCAACAAGCTTCAGATGTCCCCAATTCTTTATTTAGAATCCATGAAATGGAGTCTAAATATTCAATAAGACTTCTGAAACATGTAACTCATCACTCCGAAGCTTAATCGCTGTAAGTTGGTTATATTGTTGTTAAATGTTCCACTCAAGAATCTTTCCCTTGCATGGAGACGTCCCGGCATGCCGGTTGAGGGCGTCAAATTTAGCAGTTACGGCCGTAGATTAGGGAGGGGCCTTATACGTTCCAATACGTACAGTGATACTGGACCTCGCTAACTACAACGTGGCGTGGATACGAATCCATGATATCACCGTCTTAGGCGCTATGAGACTTCAAGAAAAGCAACAGCTCAACGGACAGAAGCAGGCCGACTGAAAACCTACAGTGTTCTCCATTTTCAGCACAGAGCGACTTATACTTAATATATTTTTCACTTATGTCCATAGGGAGAGCTTACTCCTCCGTGGCACCTGATCCTACCTCTGGGTTGTTCTTTAACTTTTGATGCTGTTGTATTGTTCTCTAATGTCCCAGTCAAGAGTTTTTCACTTATATGGAAATGTAACTGTGTACCGGTGAAGGATGACATATTTTGCTTTTGTTTCGGCATTTCTGGCCGTAAAGTAGAGAAGGTTCTTTAACGTTCCGACAACTACTGCGACATGGGGCCTCTGTTTTACTACCTCATTCGAAAGACAGGGACAGTGAACTGTATCGTGGCTTGGGTTTGAACCCCGGACCTCTGGATTCGAGGTAGATCACGCTAACCACTGGACCACGGCGATCCCACTTTTACTTTTCAATTTTTCCATTATTAGTATCTTCGTTGCCTCCATTACTAGTTGTAGGTCACAAATAGTTTGCATATACTAAAAGAACATAACGAAATAAGCAAAGATTTCATTTATAAATGCAAACAATAACAAAAGAAACTCACTATAGGCATGTGGTTTCGTTTATAGGGCAGAAGAAGTGTCTATGTCGAATGAACAGCTACAGTCCGATGTCATTTCCAATAGCATTAATATCCCTGAAGTGGTGTTGCAAAACCGAACACTAGCTGAATTGCCTGACAGTAGCAGGGCAGGTGAAAATAGGCACTTCTGAAGGCCCGTATCTCTTAAACATTTCACCTGTTTCGATGCAGATTTTGCTTTGTCCATATTTTAACAGTATTTATTTGTGAAAAGAATATTGATTTAATTGAAGGTATCCTTCAAACGAAAATAAACTGAATGAACCACAAACACCATGATTTTTATTGATAATTTTGATGCCATATGTTGAAAAAAATTGCAGTCAGCACTCGGAAGTAGTTGACTATGGAACAAATGATACTTTTTCTGATTACTCTGTTTATAAAATCTCTCTACCAGTATGTATGTTTCTCATACATTGAGACTAACTTAAACATGTCGTTGTTGTATTGTTGTTTAACGTCCCACTCAAGAAAATTTCACTCATATGGAGACGTCACCGTGTGCCGATGAAGGGCGACAAATTTTGCATATGCTCGTCACCGCTGGCCGTAGAACAGGGAGTTTTCTTTGACGTGCCAACACCTACTGTGACACGGGACCTCGGTTTTTACTTTCTCATCCGAAAGACAGGGAAGGCCAACCACGGAGTGGCGCTGCACGGATTCAAACCCCGGACCATTCAATTCGAAGTCAAACATGCTAACCACTCGGCCACTGAGGCCCCCAAAAATAAACCATGAATCACATCTATGACAAAATGTGGCACAATAACTTAATTTCATCAGAGAAATGCCACTCTGATATAGGCTTTTATTCCAAACTACTGAGTACAGTACTTGCCCTGACTTAGCCTTTTTAAAAATGGAAAAAAAAACAACAAAAAATTAATGCAAATACTTCTTTGTGAATGAGAGACAATATCACAACATAAGCGAAATAAAATGAAATCCTCACTATGTATATTCCTTGAAGACATCTAGATCAGCATTTGAGGAATTTTTTCTGTACATCTTTTAAAGACAGAAATCTTACCCTGATAAAGGTCATTTAACATCATTGTCAGCACAGATTATTTGGCCATTGGAAACATCCATGCGATGAATGAGCTTTATCAATGAATACCAGAAAGAGACTTGGGCAAAACGATCTCAGCTCACATTTTCAGAATGACAATGACTTATGGTCTTGGCTCGAGGTCAGTGCATACCTTTGGTTAATGGGTAACAATTGTTTAAAGATTGGTGTAGGAAACTCCATACTGGAAGGAAATATGGACAAAATACATTTCAATTTACAAATGTGTAATGACCTTGTCTTTCGAACATGAGCCTAGAGACTTTTGGGCTACACTCAGAGAAAATACCAGTATCTACTTCAGCTTGCTCAATTGTGTTAGGGTCAAATGTGAACTGATGAAATATATGAATTAGTACATCTGTCTAGCTTACAATACAGCATCAATGATCAAAACTGTACAGTTTACAATGTCAACGTCACTGCTAACATTTTCACTGCTCACTTGTTGCACACTTCTGGACATTGAATATTGGCAATGGATTAAGTACTCCAAAGGTCTTCATTAACAAGCTAACTCCTCATTCCTCACAACAGCGGTGTGTCATTATTCGCCTCATTTTATCCTGTACTTTAGGAAAAGAGTTTTGAAAGGTTACAAAATTGTTCTTGATTCTTTTACTTTATATAGGACTTAGATAATTTTTATGTGTTTGGACGGTTGTAACAAACTTGAGTCCCATATTAATCCTTGGAACATTGGTCAGAATTGTGAAATGACATTATAAAATGAGCAACTTATAATGGGACATCATCAGTAAGAAAGGATCACAACAGGCAAGAAAGGATCAAAATAGGTTTCCCAGCTGTGAAATAGAGATTTCGAAGATACTACTACCTACTAGAGGTAAATCTGGGAGAAAGTTTCCTTTTGAACACATTTTTTCTATAAATAATATCATCATTGGTTGGAAATGTTTCTTTTTGGACGATTGGAAAATGTGAAACAAAAGATTTCAATTTATGAAAGTATATTTCCGAGCGATGTGACACCCTGGTCTGAAAATCTGATTGTATTTGACACAGTTTCACATCTGGATCCAACGCATTTTCATTGAAACCTGTGCAAAACAGTTTGTAGTGTAAAACCATCCACATAATAATCACTGATGCTTTATTTAGATATTCGGACTGAGTATGAAAAAGGGGAAAACGATTACTGCAAATCAGAACGTCAAGCTTCGATTCGTACATAATCACACGGAAACCATCTGGAGAAATCACAATGTTTGGAATTAAATAATTCGGTAATCCTGGATGTCTTTGTCTTTGTAACATGGAGAACACGATGGCTTGAGATATAGCCTGGTTTTCAGAACCAGTACTAATAACTTTATCTTCAGTGATGTACCTTCCTCTAGGTGTATGGTCAGTCTCGGGACATGTTTCTGTAAAACAAAATGTTAGACTCCCAGTATCAAGTAGATCATGTGTAAGTTAAAGCATTTAGTTACAATCTTCAACAGAAATTTAATGAAAATGACTTACTGACGGATCAGAGAAAGAGAAAGCACTGCCTGTGTGTTATTGTCGAAACATAGATCATTATGATAAAAAATTGGCTGGTTGCCATACCGATTGGTAGACCTTAATGTATTTCATTTACTTATGTACTTTCAAAAAGGAAGATTTTTGAAATTTACAAAATTTGAACCTATTCTGCCATATAGCAGGCCTATAATTGGACTACTGGGTACTGTTTGAATATACTCAAGTTCCCAATACATTAAAAAATATTTCTGACAACTTCGGTTAATATTTTTCAATTGATTTCTGAGAATTTGATCTACTGATAGATCCTGATTATAACCACCAACAGAAAAATTAATTACATACCATCACATCTCTGATTTTTTTCTGGTGGTTCCTCTTTGTCTTGCACTGATGTTAGACTGTAATTATCAGCATCCTTACAGCGGGAGCCACCATCACAGGAGACAGATTCAGTAGACTCAGTACAAGAAGTGGGCTTGGACTTTTCTACCGTAGCCACACAATCGGGAAGCCCTTCATGTGATAAAAACATGACGTCTACAGATCCATGCCACACCAACTCATGTCCTAAAAAGACAAAAAAGATTCCATGTTCTTACTAAATACAGTCGAATCTTGAAAACTCGAACGTCAATCTCTCGAAGTTCTCAATCTCTCAAAGTAAAGCTACGGTCCCAATTTTTTCTCTTAATAAATCAACGAATTTAACTCTAGGTCTTTCAAATGTTGACAGCGAAGTTTTCAATCTCTCGAAAAAAACTTACAGTCCAAAGCTTAAAATGTGTTACCTGTAAATTACCTGTGAAATATTATCTCACTCTTTTGAAATGCCAAATAGCGTTCAGTTTGAGAGATATCGCATTTTTGAAAACTTGAAGTCTCGAAAACTCGAACTTTATCAGCCGTCCCGAGCACTTTAAGTTTTCGAGATTCAACTGTATATCATATTAATTAACCAGAGATCCACAATCTTGTAGCCCTACTGGTACATATATGGATTAATGAAGAATAATAGAATAATCTATAAAGGCCTAAATATGATAATACTATAGTCCCTTAAGTGACCCTTACATGAATGAATTCTAAAAGTCATTATTCACGATGGTTTAAGATTGGTAGCGATATCAAGATTTACATAGGGCTAAACAGGGAGGGGCCTCTGTGGCCGAGTGGTTAGCGTGTTCTTCTTTGAATCTGAGGGTCCAGGGTTTGAATACTGCAGTGCAACTATGCGGTTGACCGTCCCTATCTTTCAGATGAGACAGTAAAAACCGAGGTCCGGTGTCACAGTAGGTGTTGGCGCATTAAAGAACCCTCCCTGCTCTACGGCCAGCAGTGCTGGTGACGTCTCCATATGAGTGAAATATTCTTGAGTGGGATGTCAAACAACTAAACAAGGAAATTTGACAAAGACCCTAAAATGGCCCCTAAGCAGCCTAGTGGTTCAACCAGGCTTAATTTCATTTTGGACCAACAATACATTATACTGAATACATTAGAGGTACATGTAGTCCCATGTTTACATAACTTATGGTTCAGGAGTACTGATAACAATGTTTAAATTTTTTGGCCCCTAAAATGGCCACTTTTGATTGAAAAAGACTGAATATCATTTAAGACAAACTACATGATGTAAACATATATGAAGTCTTAAAGTGAATACAATGTATGGTTCAGGAGGAATAGCTATAAAAAATTGATTATGGATGGATGGACATACGGATGGACGCTGACAGCTAAATATCGCATAACCCTGCTAGTCTATATAGTCTATGATCAAAAGAGCTAACCTTATATTATATGTCATATTCAGTTGAATTCATGACATGTTCCCACTTAATATTTGAAAAAAGACCCACCTATTCAATAGAAATCAAAAATTTTGATCGCCAAGGGAAATAAGTCACCTAGCAGCGTCAGAGAAAGGGACATAACTCTGCCATAGGACCATTGAATACTGCAAAGGCTCCTCTAAGCTGGTGTACAGTAAGTCTAGTTAACAAGAGGCCCATTGGGCCACATCACTCACCTGGACATTTCACACAGATGCAGAAATTGTGGATTTACAATTTTTATTGAAAGGTATGGACAAAGACGAACCTCTCATTTGTTAAACTTTGGACCCCTATTGTGTCCCTATCTTGACCCTGGCAGCTACCATTTGAACACGCATGAATCTACACTATATAATGATGCTCCAATATTAATTGATAAATTGTACACCTGCTGTTCTTGAGAAGATTTTTGAATTTATTTTCCTATACCGTAAATTGGGATATTTTGGCATCCCAAAATTTTGCCACTTTGGTCTCAAAATGATTATTTTGTTAATGGTTATTTTTTGGTCAGTTAAATTTTGGCCATTTAGGTTTATACCATGTTTTAAATTGGTCTACCATCAAATTACTGTCATTTAAAATATTCTTGTAAAACAATAAAACATCTGATCAGTCAAACAGTTTTCCATGGTATGATAAGATTTTTGTGAAGCGAGTGAACTCACTAAGGAAAGGTATAATTACATTAAAGTATGTATAATGGTCAATTATCCTGCAGACCCATCCTGTACACAATTCTTTTAAAGTTTTGTTACAGAAGTGTACTCACAGCATGAATAGAAAATGACACAGGGTACTAAGACAAACAGATTTACCTATATGGTAATTACGTCAAGTTAGGGTACAGACGATCTATAAATAACCAGAACAGTATATGTAAACTCGAGAAACATTTCCGGATTAATGCTTGAAACAGATCCTGATTTTTAGGTCGTCTAACTTTTACATATTTTGGACAGTTAAATTTTGGCCATTTTCCTAGGGTGGCCAAATTGGCCAAAATTAAACCATGGCCAAAATATCCCGATTTACGGTATAGACCACTGTTAATCTTTGGGCCTCTATTGTGGCCCTGGCCCCATCTTGACCCCGTCAGCCACCATTTGAACAAATTTGAATCTACACTCTATCAGGTTGCTTCCAAATAAGTTTATTGATTTTTGATCTGGTTGTTCTACAGAAGATTTTTTAAGACACCCACCTGACTTTTATGTCACTCAATTATCTCCCCTTTGATAAGGGCCTGACCCTTCATTTGAATAAACTTGAATCCCCTTCACCCAAAGATGCTTTGTGACAAGTTTGGTTGAAATTGGCCCAGATGTTCTTAAGAAGTGGAAATGTTCAAAGTTTACAGACGAACGGTGAGACAGAGGGACGACAGACTAAATGTGATCAGAAAAGCTGCAAAATTCAATGCCCTTTTAATCACCAGCATACAGCATTAGGTTCAGGTGAGCTAAAAACTATCCATCAATGGTTGTCAGACTGGGCAATTCATACTGTCATTTAGGGGGAATTTGGGTTTTTTTTAATAAAGGAAAGCTTATGAAAGTGGGCGCCAGTAATCAATGATGCTAAGAATCAGTGGTACTAATTATCACTGACAAACAGGTTACGTCAATATGGTAAATTTAAAGATTTCCAAAACACTTTAACTACATTGCAAATTACAGTAGAGTCGGTCTATAACAAATTGGCTTAAAGCGAATTTAGTGCTATTACGAAGAGGAATACCCCCCCCCCCCAAAAAAAATTACTATTTATGTATTAATGTAGTGAATTCCAATGTTTAAAACGAAGGATGCCTATAACAAATTCATTAGTCAATCCCCTTTGACTTTGTTATAGAACAACTCCACTGTATTCAATTTATTGCAAGTTGTCTGCAGGTCATTCAAATAGAGGCGACAGATCAGGTGTAGAGTTTCCTCCTTGCTTTATAATCCAATCTTTTTCTTTTATTCATTAAATTATCGTTTAAAGGCATTAAGATATTCCAATAAGAACAGAATCTTACTTAAAACATTTAGAAACAGATACAACTGTTCTGCAAGTCATGTTATACTTATACTAATCAGTTTATTTCCACACACCAATTCCAGTTCCTCCATACTTTACTGTCTTTTCACAGCCACAGCTACATTTGCCTTTATTCTTTATCTTGGAATCAATGATATATGACTGCCCAGGACAAAGTTTCCCAAGAAGATGTTCTGCTAATACAACTGTCTCAGCCTCCTTCAGACCTTTACTGTCACCAGAACTTTCTTGCGTTCTCAGTACCTTATGAAGGCTTTTCTCTGCAAGATCTAAAATAAGAAATAAAAGGTTTACTTTTATCTGTTCTATTTTGACAAAAATGCATTCATGCTCAACAGTGACACCAATCTGAATTGTTCATTAGTTTTTCCCAGTATGATCATTTTGACCTAAACAATGGTTGTGTAAATGATAAAATCTCTGCTAGCAATCAGGAGCTCAGCGGCTGGAGGCTTGACTCATGATCACAAGGTCTTGGCTGGAGTTCATGCTTCTTCACTCTCAAGTGGTTGGTGGCTGTCCCTGTCATTCAGATGAGACAATTGTTATTGTTGCGCTGTTGTTCAACGTCCCACTCAAGAATATTTCACTCATATGGAGACATTACCATGTGCCGGTGAAGGGCGACAAATTTTGCCTATGCTCGGCACTGCTGGCCATAGAGCAGTGAGGGTCTCCAAATGAATAAAAGATTCATGAGTGGGACTTTAAATAACAATACAACCAACCTACATGTATAAGAGTGACAAATGGCAGGCCGACCATGCAGGGCCAACTCAAGATCTGCTTTCAGCACAGTCACCGTGAATTATTCATTGCTATTGGCTTATTATTGGTCTAATGTTTTGGCAGTTCTGAATACCTCCCTGTGGGATGGAGGCTGATCACTTTTGACATCTCGTTGACTCTTGTGTAAATCAATCAATCTCTGCGTCATTATTGATTAATTAACATGACTTTGAAAATCATAAAGCCACATGAGCCTAACGTATCAATAGAAATTGAATATATTGAGTGATATGTATGAAATTTAACTACATGTATTAAAGTGAATAGATGTACTGCTAAATTGAGTATTGAATTAGGCTAATAAAGCTCCTCTGTTATTTGGTGAAACTAGACAGTGTTAGACCCTTAAGTCTAACATCCAGACTTTTGGCTCAATGTTTAGAATAGCCGTCTAGCAAACTGCAGGTCCCAGGTTCAATCCCTAGTCCAGGTCACAAAAAGGATGTCACAGAAATACAGATTTTCAGCCCTATCTTTGTTTGTTTACTTCATTTTTACTTTACTCGACATGCACACTTGACAATCATTGAGTCATATAGTGGCGGCCAGTTTCTTATTTGTGAAGGAGAGAGCCCCGTTACTTACCATATGTACCCAGGGAGAGGCCACCGGCTTTCCATAAGTAAACTGGCAAACTTTCTCACATACATGTAGTCAACTAAAGTTCCAGTGGGGTTCAAACCTGCACTGACAAAAGGTGAGAGAATGAGTGATTTAAAGCCCAATGCTCTAACCATTCAGCCATGGAGGCCTCTCTACCTGATCTGATGATGTCCTCCCCCTAAAAGCATACATCAATTGGGTATTCCGGAGTAATTAAGTGATCGGTACAGTACGTTGCATTAGGATTTACCTGTACACATGTACAGGTACATGAGGTCAACTGGAAATAAGGACCTAAAACTGAAGATGGGGAGGGATGTGATAAATGTAGACATTGTTAAGCTCTTGTGTCTAATGTCCGGCCTTTTGGCTCAATGGTAAGAATGTTCATCCAGCAAGCTGTGTGTCCCTACATGTAGTTTGATCCCCTGTCCGGGTCACAACAGGTACATTGTATACTGATTGTGCACATCGGTTGGTCTTAAATACGCCTGCAGAGGCCTGCAGAGAAAAGTATACTTTCTCTGTAGGCGTATACTTTTCTCTGCAGGCGTATTATTTTCTCTTCAGGCGTATACTTTTCTCTGCATGTGAATGCTTTTCTCTGCAGGCGTATACTTTTTTTCTTCAATCGTGTACTTTTTTCTGCAGGCGTATGATTTTTCTCTGCCGACATAGACCACAGACGTATTTACATGTATATACAAATGTAATACGTCTCTGCAGAGACATACAGAGTCTATATATGCGTCTCTGCTGTACACGTATGTTTTTTATTGCAGGCGTATGCTTTTGTCTGCAGGCGTATGCAGGCGCTTATTTTTTATTTATATCGAGTATCGACCTTAATATATGTTATTCCAGTAAAATAACAATATTTGACAATAAGTAGATACAAGGACTTCTTGTTTATAAGCTTAAGTCCTTGCATTATTTCACGACTTCAAATTTGGCAATTCTGTAAGTGTATTATAACCAAATCGAAATTGTTATATTATCGGCTGAAAGAAAAAAATTCTTTAATCTCCGATCCGCCCCGTAATTACAAATGAGTTATAACACAACGATTACAAGTACGTGAAAAGAGAGATATTTCGCACAAACGCCGATCAAGCTCTCAGTACGCCTGCAGTCCGTTACCTGTGTTTACACGTAATATGGCGACCAACTCTGCAGGCGTACATCTCGTGAATATGTAATCGTCCATAGTTCCATAAATCGTCATAATACTTACACATTTTTGTGCTTTTTGGGTAAAGATAGACCACATTTACTAGATTATATCAACTTTTAATCAAAATAGGTACTCAACTCTTTGCAGGCGTATACTTTTCTCTGTAGGCGTACGCAGGCGTATTTAAGTCCGACCCGTGCACATAGCCTATTGCCTGAAATCATCGTTCATATAATTCATAATCCAATATATCCGGCATGGTCACTGTGCCAATAGCCTTGGCCACCAAATACAAGAAAGTTTATACACATGCTTTACTAGGCCTACCTGTACCTAATCAGGGTAATGGAACTTTTTATTGTCAGTCATGAATCCGGGAATTCTCGTACCGATACGTTCTCGTACAGGGTATTCTCGTACCATTTAAAGAAAAGTACAAGTACTCTTTAAAGGGT
>JACSZP010028599.1:0-11445 GCA_016161895.1 Pinna nobilis
ATATATATACATACATACATACATACATACATTCATATAACGTATAAAATTACCCTTATTAACCTAACTTGATGCATAGTACAAAGTAAGGATGAGACCGTATATTTTGTAATAACCTTTCTGCTTTTTAAATATCTTATTGCTCTCTCATACAGCATCCTAGTTTCTAGTTCTCTTTTCTTGACTTCCTTACGTCATGAATCCCGTATTTGTTTACGTTCTTGTCGTGAGCCTAACCTTCCGTTTGATGCCTCAAAAACTAACTACTCGTCATCACAAATCCCTAGTAATTTATCCATTTGATCTTTTTTTCGTGACTTGCACCTGGATGTGTACATATGTACGCGGTAATTATCGCACATTTACTGATATTAGCTGGGACCGTAAACGTGCAGTTATAAATCTGTTACCGTATCACATTACTTCAACTACAGCATTTATATCAACTTTCATTGATTTGTACTTTTCACAATATTGTACTCCAACCGACATCAATCCAATGTAATTCAGGCATGTATATTTAGCAGGACACATAAATAAATGTTTAACATAACTTTCTCATTTGTAATGATCAAATAAAGCACGTACTACGGAAAATACACAAAACACTTATGAAGTAGGGAAAACAAAGTTACTGATGTACTTTCCTATTGTACAAAACCTCTTAAAAAATACCAGTGCTTCTACTCGGGAAAAGAACTATGGTATCTAAGAAGATATTTTGGAATTAGATTACAGTTAACATTTATCGTAGTTCTTAACACACCGTGCAATTGTAAGAAATTACATGTCCGGTTGAATTAAGTTAAACCATGCTTTTACAAAATATCCCCGTAATGAACTTCAAATTATTCTTACCGCTTTTGCAGGTGTTTGTTCCTGTGAAACAGAGTAGACTGTGCATAGATCATCATTATTGGGATTTCCCTTTCTACAGTTATTTGATTGGTTGTTGCGATGGATCTTTGGAGTTACTTCAATATATCCGGCGGTTACTTTGAGCCAGTGACGTCACGTTGGAGTGTGAGAGTCGAAGTACTAGAAGATAGCTTCAGGACGGTACACAGCCTACACGGCCGTGTATCCTCCAAACTGAGCAATATTAATATGTCCCTCTATAAGGATGTGAATTTTACCGAAGATGGATCAGGGAACCATTCAAATTTTTCTTATCCAGGAAGCAGACTTCCATATATTGTGCGTTCTCCGGACTTTTCTGCTATATTCATACTACTTTATACCATAACAACGTTAGTTGCCATCCTTGGAAATATTACTGCAATCATCATTTTCATCAAGGGAAAAAGATCAAAAACGGATTTACGTCCATTCCTGTTAAATTTGGCCATTGCTGATTTAATTATGGCGATTTTTTGTATTCCGTTTACATTTACGAGCGAGTTATTAGGGAAATGGGTGTTCTCAGTTCCAATGTGTCCCATAGTAGTGTTCTTACAAACAGTGTCTGTAACGGCGAGTGTATCTACAAACATGGCTATTGGGATAGATCGTTTTAATGCAATTGCTTTTCCATTAAAAACCAGAATAACATCGTCAAAGTATAAAATAGTTATAATTGTGATTTGGATATTTGCAATATCTCTCAGCGGGATTCAACTGAAGGTTTGTAGAGCAAAACGGCAATACGGCACGGGGATGTTAGAGTGTAACGAATTTTGGGAAGATGAAGACCTTCGCTATGCATATACTCTCATCATTTTATTTCTGACATATATAATTCCGTTAACAATATTGACGATAACGTACTCAATTGTGGGATCTATTTTATGGCGACGGAATGCTCCAGGAAATGCAGATGTCGTGCGTGATCAGATGCAGTTGAAGGCCAAAATGAAGGTAAGTTAGAGCTTTATGAGCTTTCATTTCCACGGTATTCCGTTGTTTACAGATGTTCACCCTTTGTAGTTTCGTTACATATTCAACCATCCGATGTTCGTTGCTATTCTTGGCCGATCAGAGAACGAGGTATGTATTGCACATCACATTGAATTACCTTTGGGCTCTTAATGACCTCGTCGGCTATATCCTAAATCTTGAATATTGTATCAGCATCCCTCTCTACAATGTAATATAGATAGTACCAACGCACGCCAATACGTCATCTTGACATGATGTACATTTCATATAAATCAAATGTCTTTATCGCTGATCTCCATTGTGTCTTTGAGAAATCAGATAAGTTCATAATCAAAAATATGTATCTTGATGTTTGAATTACCCATTTTTCTTTTACAACACAATGGTTAATTTGATAGTAGTTAACTAATTCTAGAATTAAAATATCGACTTTTGTATAGTCTTCCTTGTTGATACTCTAGAAATGGAATATAAATCCCGTTTTCAGATGGAAACATGATCACATTCCTGCTTTTTGTTCCATCTCACTAATAATTCCCTGCATCCAGCTTAAAGAAATGTAGAAAATAATATATATTATATTTCTTAAAGGAATAGAAGATATATTAAGGGACATACTAAATTGACAAACCAAAGTTGCACAATTGAGGATTAGTCCATGTTCTTTTCCACCTTGGAATTATTTTTCCTCCTACATTCAAGAGATAGGAGGTTCGCAAATTCGTTATAATCATTTAGCGTTTTTGCCTGCTGCTGCATTCATATACTTGTGATATAGTGATCTTCGATTGGTAAATGTTAAAACAAGCATACAGTAGTACCTCCATTATTGACCACTTGTACTTAAAGACCACCTGCTAACAAAGACTGCTTTTTGCTTTCTGCTTTTGTCCCAAAACAGTATCATTTGTTTACATATCAACTTGGTTCTTAAGACCTACTCCATATCAAGTCCAGTTTTCTTGTGTCTCTAAGGAGGTCCATTTATACAAGTTTCACTATATTTCTGTGAATGAATTGCGATATCCCTAACTTTGATTCACTGTATTTCTGTGAATGGTGATATCCCCAACTTTATAAAGTCCAGTTTTCTTGTGTCTCTAAGGAGGTCCATTTATACAAGTTTCACTATATTTCTGTGAATGAATTGCGATATCCCCAACTTTGATTCACTGTATTTCTGTGAATGGAGATATACCCAACTTTGTTTCACTATATATCTGGGAATTGCGATATCCCTAGTTTTGATTCACTGTATTTCTGTGAATGGAAATATTCACAACTTTATTACATTATATTTCCATGAGGTGTGACATCCCTAACTTTCTGCAAATATTTCAGTGCTCTTGAATATTTGTTTATTTGTGTCGTTGGCAGTTTGACGAAACTGCAAACATGAAAAAGCAATTAAGATATGATTTGAGGTGATGCACTTTATCTTTTCAACTTCTTATCAAGTTTATGACTCGATGAAAATTGAAGAGAAACACATAAAACTTTCTGCCATAAATGCAATGAGTGTTTCAAATGAGTTAATCTGAATTCAATTTGACAAGAATATTCTACATATTTTCATACATGCTTTTGTACTAGAAATCAAAAGTTATATCTGGTATTGCAATGTGCATATTGCTAGAGACGGACATACAGGCAGCGACATATAGGAGAGAGAGAGAGAGAGAGAGAGAGAGAGAGAGAGAGAGAGAGAGAAAGAGAGAGAGAGAGAGAGTGAGTTTATGTATTACGTCAGTAACTCAGTAACCGATTACATTTAATCACCTAATATTGAATAAAAACATCGCCTTAATGTCGCTACTGGTAATGAAAAAAATTTTATTTCAACACAATTAATTTCAATTATGTAATGAAATTAGAACAAACTGCAGACGTTAACCCATGCTGCTAATTGTATGAATTGTAGATGTGTCGAAAGAGCGAATGTAAGATATGGGGAACTTTTCCATAATTTCTTTGATTTTCTGTTTTGATTTCGGAACCTGAATTGATTTTATAGTTTCCCCAGTGTTTTTGATTATATTGGAATAATCACATTCCATGCTGGTCGTCTGCTTCAAAGGTTCCAGTCGTAGCTGTATGACCAGGCTGACTCGAGATAAAACAAATTTTCCATTCAAACTCCATTTTGGTGCTATCTTGATGATCGACCAGACTTTGTTAACATCCTGGATGATATTTCTGAGTATTCAGATCAAGTTACATTCAAAAATCAGTCGAATGAAACGATCTTTATAGTTGTATTGGTAATGAGAACAAACCGGAAAATACGGTTAATATGAAACTGTAGGCGCCAGACTCCATATCGAATACTAACTTAACCCAGGTATAAATTGATGTCAAGTTCGTAGACTAATCGGCGTAATGGATCGTCGAAAATTAATGCAATATTAATCACCATTGCCTTTATTTTCTTCTTTTCGATGAATTTCAATTGGATATTGCGTAACAGTAAATAATTTCTTCTTGTCACGTAATAGGAACAATACAGAGAAAACTTGCTATTTAGTCCAACTGGTAGACCGTACTTTACTGTAAATTCAGAATTTTGAAAGACTTAAATATTCTACTTAAAACGGTTCAGTATGTTGACAACATAAACAATAAAGAAAAAACAATCGGGACTCAATTATGTCTATTAGAAATGACCATTTAAAGATTACGAGGGTCATCTGTATCTTAATAGTAAGGTCATTGCGCTTAAAATCAAGAATGTTCTCATCTCCGTTTTACCACCGGCTACTATTAATTTATATAATATGAAAGAGATTGCAAGAACTTTCATTTAAGGTCAGCAGGTTTTATTTGCCATATAAACCAGGGTATCTCTTCACCAGTAACAACTTGGACGCCATTGTATGTCTGAAAGATTGCTGAAACTGACGTAAACATAGACAAAACAAATACCTTATGATTACTCGGTGACAATAACCAGTGGGTCATCAGTGCAATAGTGCAATGTCCCTGTGATGTGATTTCTAACCGGAACATTCTTTGACTTACATTCCCCAATGTCAACACGATGGGATAACATAAAATAGCATGACTCAATATCAATCAATTGCATTGTTAAACGTTTATAGTTTTTTTTTGTGTGAAGGTATTTATTTAATTAGGAGAATTTATATTTTCAGATTTGCAAGAATCTGATTTTAACAAATCTTTATTCAAATTTAAACTGAAAAGGGTTAAGGCTACAATTTGTCTCAACATGAGTTTCAGTTCTCTCTATAAGAGGCTTTTTGGACTAATCTCAGTATGTTCAACGGGCATCCTGTTATTTTGGGCCCAAATTGAATTAGATCTACACTATAAAAGTTTGGATCTCACCTACCTACTGCAACAGTTAAGAAACCACTCGGCAAGAATGATTGTTTTGATATAGAGCGGATTTTAAACACTTTTCTATGATTTTTACCTCATTTGGTAATACACTTATGTTTTGGTAATACACCAGGGCTCACCCTGTAGGTAGCCAATTTAGCCATTGACTATTTTTTTGTGAAATTGGCTAAAAATAATTGTAATTGGTTAATTTTCTGGCTAACAATTATTTGTTGCCTTGTAAAAAAGGTATCTATTGAATAATCTCGTATGTGTTATTAAGTTACCTGCAGTTAGAATATAATTTAGCAAAAGTCAGAAAATAATGGGAGGATGATTCAAAATGTATCTCAAATAATGCCCAAAGTGGCTAGCAGGTGTCAGTCTATGTAAATTATCAAAAGTATTTCACATTCTGGCAAATGTTCATTGGCTAATAAAATTATCAATTGGCTAATAAAGTTATCAATTGGCTAAAAAAATCTTGGTTGGCTAATTTTTGGCTAACAATTGCCTGAGTCCAGGGTGTGCCCTGTACACTTATGTTTTCGTAATAATGTACCTAATCTGTATTTATTTTTTACGATATCTTATGCTTCTAAACCATACATTTATCTAAATCTATTTTTATCTTGATTGAAAAATGTTACTTACTACTCATCAACTATTTGTGAAATAAACAAAGCATATGCACAAATCATAAATGACTAAGAAAATCGCAGATTTACTGGATGGCAGAGACCGGAGTCTGTATCCTTGTTCTAGAAATCATTTTGTGTTTGCTGTGCAAAAATCAAATCAAACCTTTATAAGAAACATATTTTGGAATAGTACAAAATGATTCGATCAGTATGTAATTTGTCAAACAAGTAATATATCAGTGCATAGGGAAATGAAATGTCATTGTTTTGACATACCAATTCCATTGTTCACAAATATCCTCAGAAGTAGTGTAGGGGATCGACTCAACGCTTTATCGTTGGTTGATAATTATAACTGTATACAAACATTCTGCGGAATAAGATACTATCTGACGGCGTAGTTATATATCGCATTAAATTCAACTCGAATTAGCAGAACATTACACGAATAGCTTATAGATCAGATAGTTGCCACACACACAAAAAAGAAACCATGTAATTTCTGCATCTCTTTCAGTAAGAACTGTCTCTTTGATTCGACCTTTCTTATTTTGTTTAAAGATACATAATTAAGGTCAATTGTTCACCATGTAATTATCGATATTGATCTTGATAGCCAAATATAAGGCCGTCTAACCTTGCCACTACGCCATGCGTGACTTGTCAGTGCTATTGTGATGAAAATAACACTCAATATCAGATGGCTAAAGCACACAGTGAAAGCTGGAAGTCCTCCAAAGCTCAATATTTCAGTCAATCTGAATACTAATGAAGACAGTCGTGTAATTGATTAAACATTTAACAGATACTTTCGCTTGATTTACCTGTCAGTAGATCGGACGCGTGAAATAGGGATCGTTGGTGGAAAAAGAGGTTCCTTTGTTTGTAATTTCAATTTAGACCAATTCAGCCATTTTCCATGGCAATGTGTTACTGTCCTTGTGATGATGACATGTTTACATTAGTAGTTGCAATCCATCAATAAGAGGCAGCCAAGTTCCATCCGAGGGACAATTTTTTTTAAAAGTACATTTTATTGTTATCACGTAGATTTACGAAGAAAACACATTGTATTAGTCACGATTCTTGTTGGATATTTTTGTGTATAAATTACAAATTGGCGGCTCAGAATTGTAGAGAAATCCTATGATAGAAAAAGAAAATGAAAAACAATGAAACCATTAAAACCATGAAGATGCCGCTTTTGTCGATTAAGTGTTTGCTCTAATCAAATCCCAATAGTAGTTATGAGATCTTACGTATTTATTTGAAATGTTTGTTTCCAACGTTCATTATTACAACAAGCAAAATTAAGCTCATGGTAAAGCATGGGCTTAATAGCAATATCCAAGCAGACAGGGCAATTAATTATGCTTTGTGGAACGCCCTCAAGATGCGACAATGCACTGTTAAAGATAATATTACCGAGAATAGAGAGAACACCATTTTATACGTATCTACCATTTCCTGTTGATTTAAAAGAATGTCATATACAATGTAGTCGAGATTGATCTGGTGTAATTTTTTCTCACTGAGTTTCAATATCTTCAATTTCATTCAAACTTTTTATCCAAGAACTATAAGCAAACAAATGGCACATCTTTCGCTCCCAGTTTTTGTTCTCAGGTATTGAGATAAACGCGTACTTATTGCACGATCTTTTGTGAAATTCCCTGTGGATCATATTAGAAGTTGAAAAAAAGAAAATATTCAACCTTTCAGTATTTTCAATTTTGGGTGCATTCCTTTCTTTTGTTAGTCTTTCTAATAAGCAAACGAGGGGAGTGAAATTTGTAATAGATATTCCAAAATGATATTGTCAATTTGGTCCCTTTACTAGCTCCATTTGAATCCATTCTTTTATAAATAGTCGAATTTCGCTCCTTGGACCACCTTAGAAACTTGGATTGGTTAATGATGAGAAAACCAATGTTGGTTTGGTTGTTGGCTGTATTGTTTTTTACGTCGCACTCAAGGATCTTTCATTTATATGGAGACGTCAATATGTGCCAGTAAAGGGCAACAATTTTTGCCTTTGCTAGGAACTTGTGGCTGTAGAGCAAGGAGGGTTCTTTAAAGTGTCGACACCTACTGTAACATGGGACCTCGGTTTTTATTATATCCAAGGTGAGATAAAAAAAAAAGCCAAGAATAATGCATGAACTGAATAATAAAGCGGGTCTATATTCATTATTTAGTCTATTTACACCTCACAAAACCACCATTTAATCAAATTGCAATGTTGGTCGGGTAGTTAATTGGTCTGGATAACACGATTTCACTATACGTGCTCAAGCTAGTAATGTGAGATTTACATGAAGAACACAATTTTTTTCCCAAAATTAATAAGTTATGCATAAAATGTGAAATATATACGACAGTCATGTATGCGCGTGCGTCAATGTATATAGAAAGGTGTGAAAAAATCCCCTGAACTTTTTGAAATCTGATATCTCTACTAGTATACTGCTATGGAAATTAAATAGCTTACCAGAGTGTTGGTGTTAAGCTTGATGTAAATGGGGAGTTAAATTGATTTATGTTTTGCGATAATGATAGTGTTAATTGTTTTTGCATCGACTTTAGATAACAGGCAGCATTTTATTAAGTGCAGGAGGTTCACTTGTGGTTCATACGTTTGAACTTAATTTCACAATGCATACATACAGCCTTATCAACACTTTTATTTGCTTAGAGATTTCGCATCCTCTTGCTTTGTTAATTTCAATTTGTGTTGAGGTTTGATTAGTTAGTAGAATCTTTATTACCTTCCCAGCTGAGAGGTGTCTTGAACATTTTTATTGTTTGTTTAATGCATTCCATCTTAACTAGCTATTCTAGGGGGTCTACAAATGAAAATTCATCTCTACTGTCTGTGCGATCATTTTAATAATTTTTAGTTTTAAACATTTCGTATTTGTTAATAAAATTGTTATGATGAAAGATATACATTTGTTCAACTGTATATTTTTTGATAACTATGGCATTCCATTGGTAACAAAACAATACAAGCATTTGTTTTCAGACAATATCCATGAAATATAGCTACCAATACAACGGTTGAAAAGCATGTGTGTATTTGATAGTGCCCTGGACATGATTATCAATTAAAACAAATTACGAGAAAAAGTACACTAGATTAAAAAGGTAAAGATCAGTGACAGAATGCAAATTTTTACAAAATCAATCTAAGGTTCACACAAAAATAATTGATTTTTTCGTCAGCATTTGAAGAAGCAATGAAATAGACCTGTAAGTGTAACTGCGGTCATGTGATTTCGGTTGGCAAAATGATACAGATTCCCGGAAAATGACGTCAAGAAATAATCAGTTACTATAACGACGTCTATTGTAACTTATTATTTCTGATATGTTGTCCCTAGCATCCCCGGAGGATCGGAGCCTTGCCGTTTTCTCGACGTGCCATAACGATTTTCAAGGATTGAATTTTGACACCTTAAAAATCCTTTACTGCATAGGTATAAGTTCTAGCCATAGATTAACAGATGTGAGATCTGTATCGCTTACACTTTATCAAGACTTCTATCAGTAGTATTGATATTAATTACCAATTATAAAACTAAATGTGAAATGCAAAAGACTTCTTAGACATATTCATTGCATAATTTTATAGTGAACAGAACAGTATTTTTTCTTTCGTTCTCTAAGTCGCATAGCAATTTCAATTTGAAAACATTTCTATACATTTCCCTGCGAGTCAAATTCAAGTGGTCTTACTTACTACATTTGTACTTGATATATAACTAGTAAAATATCGGTAATGTATACAGGGCCTGTGTATCGTAGTAAATTCTTTAGATCCCCCAAAATAAAACATCAAAGCATTTTCTTTGAAAATGATGCTAATGATAAAAGATATAAAATATTGATATAAGACTAATTGACATGGAATACCATACCTAAAAAATTAAAAGAAGGCAGTCGACCTAATTATTACACGTGTTTACATTTTACACCGACTCATGTTATCGTTTAACACTTAGTAACTTTACATGCATGCTCACATACCAATATATTCTATATATTTCTTGCATTTTCAGGAAATTTATTTTGAAGTCGTTGGTAGAAATTGCAGGCTGTTTTAATTAATAGACACTTCTCCAATAGGGGGCGCTAACTCTTTCCGGACATCCACCTGGTCCCATCCCGCTAGGAATTTACATTTGTTTTCTGTGTTGAGACTATTGTCTATAAGTTGTCATATTTATTTGGACTTGGATTATATATTTTGAAAATCCCTTGACACGTTTTAAACTCCATCAAAAGGTTATGAAACTTAACGTAAGAAATTAATGCGTCGGTTCGTGAGAAGGGTACCTGATAACGACAGACGTTGCATGATTTTCTTTTCCAAGATTGTAAAAATATACCTTTGAAGAAGGATCAAGGGATGTTCCATACTCCAAATTCAAAAGAATATGACCAGTTGGGTATAACAACGATTTAAAAGTGAAGCACAGTTACAAATCGCTTATGGGATGGGACAAGATGTAGGTAGTTGAAGGTTCAAAGGGGACACTCAACCGGGGATGAATTCAGGTGCTCCGAGAAGGTACGGCCTGATCAACATTTTGATTTTCAATCTGAAATTTTGTTTATTTAGTTTTCCTTGATTCCTAATGTATTAAGAATATGTATTCAAACTCCATTATAAGAGAGAGTATAGATCACTTTGAGAGCTTAAATGAGATAAACTTTATTTGTTTTTGGTTTCTTGTTTGAACTGCATTTTGATCTTTGTTCAACAAGATTTAGACTACGAAGTGCCATACAATTGGAATGAGACCCTGGGCACAATGTATAAAACACTACCGTCATGCAAGTAACCCCTCTCACATAATAAGAATTGTCAAATCCCGGTTGCGAACCAGCGGTCATTTCACAAAGAAACCTACGAAAAAATTACTACAAAGTCTTATGTGCATAGAATTTTAATATTAGAATATTAATATAATTTTACACATCATAACTTAGTTTCACTGAATGTAGCCTACTTGATTTATATAATCTATGCAAATCAGATTCCATCACAATCGGCCAATTTTATGGAAAAAGTATGAAATACAATGTAGTTTTTATTAAAAAAAAATGCTCTCTTGATTTTGATCTTAAGGTTGTAAAGTTTGGACGCTTTTTATCACCCCTATACGGACTAACACGAGTGTTTCCATAAGTCACGTGTTGTATTGGGCATTTTAATACTGAGTATTCATCTGGATACCTCTTTCTTATAGTTTTGTTTTGAGAGGCCGGAATTTTTGCTTTAGAGCAAGGTTGGTAGTTGTTGTCTGTATTGTTGTTTAAAGCCACACTCAAGAAATGTTAATTTCTATGTAGATGTTACCGTATGCCGATGAAGGGCTATATATTTGGCATTACTCGGCATCCATGGCCATTGAGCAGCGAGGGTTCCTTAAGGTGTCGACACCAATTGTGGTATTGGCCCTCGGTTTTGAATGTCTCTTCCGAAAGGACATGAGAAACCAGTCGAGTTAGCGGTGATTAGAAGGCAAACATGTTGACCATGAAACCATGACCGATGACCGTCTGAGAGCATGCTTCCCAC
>JACSZP010028608.1:0-13097 GCA_016161895.1 Pinna nobilis
TTTATAAGTAAAGTGGAGGGGTCTCATGTCTAGAAACACACTGTCAAACAGTTCTCGATTATGAACAAATGATCTAACATAAAAAGAACAAAGGTTCAACAGCAGGTGGACCACATATGCTATTAATCCCTAGGATACACAAGTGCATACGAACTTAAATTATTTTAAGACAAAAGTTCATATACACTTGAACCATTTTCAACCAGTTACATGTGCACTTGAACCATTTTCAACCAGGTACATGTGCACTTGAATAATTTTGACCATGTTCACATGCACTTAAACCTTTTCTTAATATGCACTGGAACGGGGTTCACTAGGTCCATGTGCACCCAATTCATTTTTAGCAAAAGGCTCTTTTATAACAATCAAAATTATAATATCACAATCTGAATCAGCATGGCATGATAGCAGTGAATATATTTACATCATAAGACAAATTAAATATTACAACAAATTATAGTAGAATTGTATACAGCAGATACATATAGACAAAATAGGACCCATAACANNAAAAAAACTTACAGCTTGTAAAAAGGTGACAAGACTTTATAAACATATGAAAAACTATCCTCAACAGCAAGCTAAACTAACTGGAATGTAGATCAAAGGTCAAAAGGTCATTAATGTAGGTTGTTGTTGTTGCGTTGTTGTTTAACGTCCCACTCAAGAATATTTCACTCATATGGAGACGTCACCGTGTGCCGGTGAAGGGCGACAAATTTTGCCTGTGCTCGACACTGCTGGCCGTAGAGCAGCTGGTTCTTTAACGTGCCAACGCCTACTGTGACACGGGACCTCGGTTTTTACAGTCTCATCCGAAAGACAGGATGGCCAAGTATTCACAAAGTAGTGCATGGAAAGTGCACCGGGAATAGAAATAACCTCGTAACAACCGGTACCTCATTACATGCGATCTCATTATATGCGAGTTGACTGTATATCTATTAGCATAAGCTGATAACATCTCTGCGATATGCTAAATTGAAAATCAGAAATCCAGTGATTTATGTTTGTACTGTGGTATAACAGTTTATGTTCAAAAACTGAAACACTACACCTGCTTATCTCTGTTAGGCATTGTGTTGACATTGTGCTACGGCTGAAAAAAAAATTCTTGATACTGATAACTTATGTGCAGCAGGTGTCAGTTTCGCTTTTTGAAATGTAATATAACATTTTATACAATTATTGTCGTATTAGTGGTTCGATGCGATAATCTATGGAGTCCAAAAACAATATCGACCGAGACTGAAGGCTGAGATTGATATAGTTTTTTGTACTTCATAAATTCTCATATTTAACGAATAATAGCAGTAATTGTTTGATTACATTTCTCTGAGGTCTTGAAATATCTATTTAATAATTTGAACACATGTATCTTATGTTACGCTTGTCAACAACCTTAACCTGTTCATGCCAGTGTAGAATGCCAAAATGTTGGATAAAGAAACAGTAACAGAAACATGATAACAGTGAATTATGATAAATTATCCAGTCCGCAGTGCAATCTTTCTTAAAATGTAAAACATGTGACCATCTCTTGACAAATGAAAATGCAGAACAACACTGAAATGAAATAAATCACAAGGTTTGTCAGGTAATAGCACTTTTGTTAAAACCTGTGTAGGAGTTATCTGCCCTTTGTTCCTCCCCTGTGCCTCAATACAGTAAAAGTGGCCACCTGTATATAATGACCATCTGGTGACAATGAGCAGTTTTTGAAGTTCCTATTCTTACTCTTTGTGAACAAATCGACCTGTATATAAAGACTACCTCCCTATTACGACTGGTTTGCTTGTGTCCCTAAGGAGGTCGCTATTTATAAGTTTCATCGCAGCTCATAAATTGGAACTGATAACACTGTTATCACACTCTAGCAATGTGAGTAGTTTATAATATCATACGCAATATACAGATACATGTGCACAGGTATGTAAAGGTAACATAAATGTATTTACAATACCGTCTGCTGCTGTTACATAACATTTGTACATCTTACAGGCTTATATAGAATGTAAAATAAACTACATAACCATAGCAATAACAGTTATTGTATATATAAACTGGTATCAAACATGTGAAACCTGTACTCCACCAATCACAAATGTTCATTCCTGTATCACATGGTCAGATAACAGAAAAAAGGGGGACATTTGCATAGAACAAACAAATATATATACAATATACATGTATACCACAAACTTGGTCAATTATACTTTGGAATCTCATTCTTTTTCTGGGTTGAGTTTTCCTTACCACAAGTTTGTCCCCTCCCCCAGGAAAAGTTGGATAGATTGTATGAATCTTTGTGATAAATGCAACATATGCTGTGAAGGAGATAATAGGAGTTGACCTATTTGTCAAGGTTCACTAGATCTTTATGGAACACACAGGGGCTGCCACAGCCTAGCATTTAACGTCTTCGACTCCTGATTATGAGGTCACGGGTTCAAGCCAAAGTCAGGCTGGGGTTGGCTGTCTCTGTCTTTTGGATGAGACATTAAAAGCCAAGTTCCAGTGTAACAGTAGATGTTTACATGTTAAAGAACCCTCCCTGCTTTATGGCCATAAGTGCCGGACATGGATAAAATTTGTCGCCCGTTACCGGCACATGGAAAGATTATTGACTAGGACGTTATACAAACAACTGACCAACAATCATGCAACACCCCCTAAAACTGAGTATATTGAGAATCAAATTCTAATTACAGTAGGTACAATGGTTATAATGGTCTAGCTTTTCTCTCTATGAATACAGTCTTACGTGTTTTAAGAGACCATCCAAGGGAAGAAACAAAAAGGGTCACATATAACAGGTGGTCTATTAATTTAGATTTATATAGGAAAAACTCATTTTGGGAACAATATACATAGGTCACATCAGACAATTTATTTTTTAATTCAGTGGGTCGCTGAGGCAGGTCAGACTGCATCTTCAGTCAGCTAATGAATTGTACTGACCAAGGTGAACAAATTTTTGTCATCTATGAGAGAAACTTGAATTCACATACTCAAGTAACTCAACTGCCATGAAATTTAGTAACATTTTGACAACATTTGTGGTTCATGAATACCTCCTTGCTTTTTAGTAGGATTACATCACTTAACACTACAACAGTCCTACAGCACTGTGGGGAAATATCACTGCTGTAGAATGTGAACAAGGCAGAAGCTATAATTTCTTGACTATGGACTGTAATTCCTTCAGAATGGCATAAAAGTGGATTCTTTTGTTGGGGTTGTACTCCCAGCACTTCATCATCAGGTCGTAGCAGTCCGCTGGAGTTCCATCGGGAGATGGCATCCTGTAACCTACAGAGTAAATATATATAATGCAAGTAATTAAGGTTTTCTGAACACGGTGTCATAGAAGTTGTCGGCACGTTATATACTTATTGCTGTGGTTATAGGGAAACAAGAGAATTTGTTTACCCAAAGCAAGTCATATTTCCCAAGGAATTGTTGCAGGTATATGGAAACTCGTATCTTCCAATAATCAGGGCAACAAAGTGTTTATTATACTGAAATACCAAATCAATATGACTATCTTTCATTTCATTCGAATAAGCCAGAAGGTATTCACAACACCTGATGCAAAGAAATTTTGTCTTCTAGACACGTGACAGATCTCGGCCACTAGCTGACTGTTCAGTTAGTAATGAGTAATAATACAATGTTGTAGGTACAAGTACCAGTCGTTCATTTGTATGTTGTACCAGGACATCAGTATTATCCCATATATAACCGCTTCTTCTACTCTCACCTGCAGGGATGACGTGACTCAATGGTTAGTGTGTTTGCCTTCTGAACGTGATGTCATGGGTTCAAATCTGCGTCGAGCTGCAGTTGGCTACCCCAGTCTTCAGATGCGACAGTAAAACCTGAGGTCCCATGTCACTGTATATGTTGGCAAGTTTAACAACCCTGACTGCTCAATGGCAAAAAGTGCCGAGCATCGGCCAAATTTGTCACACATTACCAGTCTACAGTGACGTCTCCATATAAGTGAAAGATTCTTGATTGGGATGTTAAACAACAAAACAACCACTTCTTACCTGCGTCTATCTTCTCCCTTGCTTGGTTGTTTGTCATCCCCTGGTACGGTGTAATACCACCAGAGAATATCTCCCACATCAGAATACCAAAGCTCCAGACATCACACATAGACGTATACTTCCCTGAAATAAATCAAAAGAAAAAATGCAAGACACATCGTCTTGATGTCATTACCATGTATATTAAGTTTCATCAATCTATCGCCTTGATGTCATTACCATGTATATTAAGTTTCATCATTATATCTTTACTTCATAGATAGTTATGCTCTGACAGTATTTTTCATCAAAGGGCAATAACTCTACAATTAAAGGACCAATCCCCATAATTTTTCTTCATGCCACATCGTCTTGACATCATTTTCATGCACACTAAATATTATCATCCTACCATAAGTACAAAAAGAGATATGCTCCAGACACGGAATTGGTGTTGAAAGGATTAATTAAAGGAATACAGCTCAAGATATATCAATATTGTTGTAGATGTAACATGAATTCTTGATTTTCCCGTTGTCTGGCCAATATTGGCCACCATTACTACATACTTAAGCTGCTAATAACACAGTGAAGCTTTGTTATTTTGGAAAAATTGTGTTCCTATCCAAAACACCTGGATAAATGAAACAGCCAAGTTACTGAAACATATCTAACATTCTGTTTCTGGGCAAATTTTGTCTGTAAGGTGAAGCATCTGGGTTTTCACTTCCAGATTAATGAGGCTTGAATGTAATGATAGACAGAGCACATTATATATTGTAAAGGAAGCCAGTGAAAGGGGATAAAAAAAGAGTGATATCAATGACCTACCATACATCAAGGCATCAGGGACGGTCCATTTAATGGGTATCTGTTTCATACCATCAGACTTACCTTACATCAGAGCCTTCAGGAGCAGTCCACTTGATGGAACCTGTTTTAGACTTACAGTGTATCAGGGCCCCCTGGGTAGTCCACTGGGTATCTATTTTAGTCTAACCCTACATCAGGGCCTCTGGAGCAATCCACTGGGTATCTATTGTAGTCTAACCCTACATCAGGGTCTCTGGAACAGTCCATTTGATGGGTATCTGTTTCAGACCATCAGACTTACCCTACTTCAGGGCCTCTGGAGCAGTCCATTTGATGGGTATCTGTTTCAGATTTCACTTACCGTACATTAGGGCCTCCAAAGCAGTCCATTTGAAGGGTATCTGTTTCAGATTTCACTTACCGTACATTAGGGCCTCCGGAGCAGTCCATTTGATGGGTATCTGTTTCAGACCATCAGAGACAGTGTATTCCTCCTCTTCTCGGGACATTCCAAAGTCAGATATCTTCACAACTTGTTTGTCTCCCACTAGGCAGTTCCGAGCTGCTAAGTCCCTACAAAGCATGTGATAAATCGAAGTTATCGCTATGTTTGGAAGAGTAGAGAGATATGATTTGGGAGACACTTTATTCTCCAGGACAGCAGGATTTTTAAACTGCAGTCTAACCTGCCATAGCAACCCACTGAAATAAAAGACTACCTGCCTTATGTGAAATAAATGCAAGTTTCCCAAAATAGATTTTTCCTACATAAAACCTTAATTAAGATACCACCTGCCACATGTGAACAATATTTACTTTTTTAAGAGACCACTTGTAAGAAAACTTGATTTTTATCAATATTATGAATAAAACATATCATAAGAGACCACATGTCTTGAGAGACCACATATCCATGTCAGAGTGTGGTCTCTCAAGACAGGTTTTACTACATTGTTGATGGACATTTTACCTGGTAATATTCTAACACCTGTGATTACTATAATTTACCTGTGTATACAGTTTTTGCTTTCTAGGTATGCCATGCCATTGGCAGCATCTTCACACATCTTACTCAGCTGTTTCTTTGACTGAGATTTCCCATGTTTTCGTAAATAGCTAAGCAAAGCGCCACCTATAAAGACCAAAATAAAAGATTGAAATTAAAGATGAGAATAAACTGAAATATACATAGATTTACTGTAAATCAAGAAACTTCAAGAGACTTGATTTTTGTCAATTGTCAGTTCTACATCTATTGCAAGACTTATACTTGAGAAAAACAATCTTTGTTATTGTTATTGATGTTGTTGTTTTTGTTGTTGTAGTATTTGTGTTTAACGTCCCATTCAAGAATCTTTCACTTATGTGGAGCCGTCATCATGTGCTGGTGAGGGGCAACAAATTAAGACTATGCCCAGCACTTATTGCCGTAGAGCAGGGAGGGTTCTTTCACATGCTAACACATACTGTGACACAGGACCTCAGTTTTTTTTTACTGTCTCATCCAAAAGACAGGAACGGCCAACCGTACCATGGCTTGGGCTCAAACACATATTAACCACTTGGCCATGGCGTCCCTAAAAGACATTTGTAAGTTGTTTTTGTGTTGTTTAATGTCCCATTCAAAAATCTTCCTCTTATAAGGACAGCACATCAATGCCAAGGCTGCCAAAGGCTGCATATTCTGACAATACCCAGCACTTCCAGTAAATCAGCATTCAGTATTTTCATCTTAATTCGTGTATTGTGACACAAAATCACTGTTTCTAATGTCTCATCCAAAAGTCGGCCTCCTACACTGACAGGATTTGACCCCCAGATATTGCAATGTGAAGGTTACCACAGTAACAACACAGCCACAATCACTCATCCTAGGGTAAAATCAATATCTTTTATCATTTGAACTTAATATAATTGAAACTTGTACTAAAGGTGAAAAGCTTAGTGAAAAGTAAGCAGCTGTAGTAATGTCCAAAGGAACATGCAAAAATGGTAATATGCTTTTTGCTCATCCTAAATAACACATCAATAAGATCATTTATAGATCTATACCTGCAAACCTGTGTACTGTATGCAGGGTTATTTTCGCCCCATGTAATTTTCACCCTGATGCCCTCGAAATCAGTTTTGGCCAGTTTTTAATTCACCCAGTTTTGTCTTCATTCTATTTAGTAAATTTGCTAAATCAAATTTTCCCAGTTTGAATTGTCCACTGATGATGACGGAGAAAGAGGTAAAAATAAAACTGGATAAAATTTCCATGTATTTAGTATTCAAGTGGATGAATTATATACATTGTATAAGTAGGACAAGAATATAACCAGACGAGTGACATCAGAGGAATCAAGAAAAGTATGTGGGGGTGTGAGACAGAGATATCTCAGAATGAGTAAATAGGTGGATTAATAGAATCTTACATGGGTGTGATGAGTGGACAGGGAAATCTCAACCCAAGTGGTAAGAATCTGTTTGTCCAATCTGAGGGTTTCTCGAAAGATTGGACTTTCAGATCCTTACCACAAGGGTTTAGATTACCTTTTCCACGAAACACATACATGTTTGATTCTGTTTCTCCCACACGTCAATAACTAGAATGTATTACATACGGAACTTTGTATAACATTCAGCCATTAAATTCCTTATATGTGATGTCAGAGCGTGGGCAAACTGAGTTATCTTTTCACGGGTAAACATTGTCTTTCACGGCCAAGTGTGGGAGAATATTCTATCTGGGGTGAGAGAAAGTATAAACACATTACGATACTGACCTGCTACATACTCCATGACAATCATGACCGGTTGTCTCTGGGCCGCAATACCGATGAATCGTACAATGTTGGGATGATCGTACTGTTTGAGTATTCTCCCTTCTTGCAAGAACTTCCGCCTCTGGTCCTCGGACAGCGTGTCCTTACACGTCTTAACTGCGACAATCATGTTCTTCGGTTTGTACGACCCCTTGTACACTTCCCCGAAGTTACCCTAGAAGGAAGAATACAACATGTACCATTAGAAATAGAGCAGTAGAAGATGACCAAGGTCGCCTTTACTACCGATTTTTCATAAAACTACTACCAGAATGTGCCACTCAAGCAGGTAAGACAGTAGAAAATAAAGGTCAGGGTCTTGACTGCAATGATCATACTCTTTGGTTTGTACAACCCCTATAAAGCAGCATCTAAATCCACAAGGCCAGTGAAGAATTGAGGGGGGAATACTTACAGAGAAGAAATATTTAAAAATTGTTTCACTAGAAGTCATTTTGTTAAAAGGCATGACTATTTTTCAACCCCAGGGAGACGAGTTTGAACAAACTAGAGTTCCTTTTCTTCTAATGCTGAACCCTTGTGAATTTGGTTGAAATTAGTTCAGTGGTTTCTGATAAATTGAAAATGGGAAAATTAATAGTTACCTTGAGAAAAACATTTAACCCCTGGGTGGGGCTGAAAAATAATGACCAATTTTCTTTAACAAACTTTAATGTACACCTCATGAAAATTCCTCATCCATAAATCTTTTTATTGAGTCAAGTACTCTCAGGAGCAGGGCTTGGCACCATAAAACTTGTGAATTGACTTAAGTCTGAAAAGATTCTCAAATCCAGCTCATCCTGAATTCTGATTGGCCGAGACACTGGATTCTCAGACTTAAGTCAATTTTCAAGTTTTATGGTGCCCAACCCTGATTTTTTAAATATTGTTTTCAAACATGTTATTTTCTCACATGATGGTGCCTGTTTTAAGTCCCAGCTAGTGGTTTATCAAACTTGTGTCCCAATTACCCAAATGTTGATTTTAAGCAAGTTGGACTGAAATTATATAGTATCATCAGGATATGTGAAGTCAAAAGTTCAAAAAGTCTAAGCATGATGTCCAACAGATGATGCATAACAACTGACAGAATCAAATTTCAATAGGTCGCCTGAGTCACTCAAGTGATCAAAAAAAGCAATTTTAAGCAAACAATCTTCTTGTACAAGAACACTTACATTTCCTATTTTGACTTCCAGTGCTATATCATCATTTCTGAGTTGCCATTGCTCTCTGATTATGGGGTTCTTTAATATGGCTTGTGATCTGGAGGTCACCGGTAGTCCTGAATTATGTTGATACAAAACCAGCGCTGATATGGTGGAAAATGTCTCACCCTCAAACCGCCAGCCAGTCTGAAATGAGAATACCACAGAAATACATTGGAGGTGCTCTATAACAAAGGCCTCCCTTGTTTTATCAGGCACATCATCACACAGCTGTAACTTCTCCCCTATCAAAGACAGAGCCAATAGGAGATTTCATCGGGATTATCGTTATTCATTCCGGAACTACATGCGCCTCAAGCGACTGGTTCCACAGATGCAGTTCCGCTGTATGTTATAAGTTGTAGCCAGATTGAATCTGGTCTTTCTTTTGATGTTTTTAAAATCAAATTTCACTTGAAACCCATTTAAAAAGGAATATCTATTAGTTACTCTCCTGTGAGATACTTATCATGCATTAAAATACAATTTTTGTTCTTTTACAGGAAAAATAAAATATCGCAAGCGTAAACTATCCTTAACCTTGCTGGAATCTTCGTTGTGATCTCGCGCAGTAAGCTGATTCTAAAATAACAAAAATGACGGACATGGAACAACTCGAAACTCTCCTATTGTTTATTACTGGTTTTTGAAGTATTGGACCTTAAGGATTTTAGTGTAGTATATTGTCCCTATTTACACAATCATAATAACACCTTACTAACATGGCAAAAAAGCACATGACGCTCACAAGGATATGTAATGTTTTGTTTTTGGTTGTTTCCCTATAACCTTGTAAAAGCACGGTTTTTTGTGTACCAAGGTACTTAATATTCATTTCGTAATAAGCCTGATTTTGTTATATCACTGTTTGCATCACAATTTACTTCAGTTTAATAATTATTGATTTTTGAGGGACATTTTTTTCGCTTTTTAAGTTGGTCGTTATAGACCAACTCTATTGTACATGACATAATCAGCTACAAATGGTTTTATTACCTAGAAGATTAAGATACTGATCACTAGACAGAAAAACAAATTATTGTCTCTAAACTGGACATAGTACAGTACTGAAATACACCGAGATCTTAAAAGGCAACTTCAGTCTAATTCTTTTATTTCATAAATCTACTGAAAGGGAAGCAACTGTTGTATATGTACACCATCCACATTCCATAGGGCATCTCAATTCACTCCTACTGGAAAATAACATTCATTTTTCAATACACATGCCAGCTTTCCAAAGGGCACACAAGAACACAGGTCTTTATAGATGGATGTTAATTTTTACACATATTGTACTATTGGAAAAAGGAAACCAATCTTACAATCAAAATCACTCATTATTGTAAGTTAGCAATTTTTCAATGATCATATTTTGTACTTTTTACAATAAAAACTAAACCAACTGAGATTAAACTTTATTTACATGAATGATAAACACCAGATTGTGAATAAATTTATTAATCACATTTAGAATGAGTAAAATAGCAATAGCAAAATTTCATGCACTTACGACAATGAGTGATTTTTATTGTAAGATTTCTTGTGAAAAGGGCCTCAAATCGTTGACCAGGAGGTCTTTATATACAGGTGTTCACTAGAGCAAGTTTACTGTAACATCTGTGTGAAGTACTACATACCTCACCAAACTGAATAATAAAGTGTTTGTGTCCATCCCAAAACGCTGACAGGACGTATTGTGGTTCGTTCGTCTTCCTATTTTTACTTTCCCGTACAAGGTAGTCGCCATTGTTACACAGTAGCCGCTGGACCTCCTCTCGTGGCAACACGCCATGGAACCACTCCTCCTCTTCCAGTGGAAGATCAGATGAATTGTTAGTGGGATACTACAATGAGATATGAATTGAGTTTTGACTGAACAAGATAAAAGGTATGGTACCGGTACTGTTGTTTAACAATAAAAAGGTGTAATGTAAATTTTGATATTTTGGCCATTGTTTAATTTTGGCCAATTTGGAAAAATGTCCAAAATTTAACTGTCTAAAATATTTACATGTAAGATGACTAGAACATCCAGATCCATTTCAAACATTAACCCCGAAACATTTCTAAAGTTTACATATACTGCACCCTAGAGTGATGTAATTACCATACAGGTAAAATTGTGTTTGTTTATGAACCAGGATTTATTTTCTAATCATGCTGTGAGTACATTTCCCTAAGAAAAGAATTGTGTACAGCATAGTTCTGCAGTTATGCTTAATTGTCAGGCTATACATAATTTAAAAATCTAATTATACCTTTCCTAAGTGAGTTCTTTCATTTTACAAAAATCATTCATACCCTGGACAACACTCTTACTGATACTGTTTTTCAGGTTTTAGAGGACTGTTTTAAAATTCCAGTGATTTGATGATAGACCAAATTTAAACATGGTATGAACATATATGGCCAAAACAAAACTTAATCATTTTGAGACCAAAGTGGCCATTTTACGGTAATAACAATAACACATTTTACAGTTGAAACTCATAAATCTGTATTCAAGTAGCCTGGACACTTTACTCTCTCTTGATAAAATTTACTGGGAACAGAATTTTCAAATTGAATTTGCTTTCATGGAAGGTGCTATATACTGTAAAATTTGTTGCCCCCGTTTTATTTTCATCCCTTTTTGCCCTCAGTGGGCAAATTTCAAAGCTGGACGAATTCCGAACAGTAAATTCATTTAATAAAATTATGACAAGACTTGGCAAATGTAGAATGGGGTGAAACTGTTTTCATGTGCATTAGAGGGAAAACAACAAGGGGCATAAATAACTCTGTGTACAGTCGGCTTCTATAATCAAAATGTCTCATTAACCAAGAAAATGTGGGAATAACTGTGGCACACTGGTTAATGTATTTACTTTACAGTCATGAGTTTGTGGGTTTGAATCTGCATTGCACTGTAGTTCGCTGTCCCTGTGTTTTGGATGAGACAGTAAAAACAGAGGTCCAAACTCACAGTAGGTGTTGACACGTTAAGGAATGACCACAGTGACCAGAGGTCCAAACTCACAGTAGGTGTTGACATGATAAAGAATGATCACAATGGCCATAAGTGTGTAGGTCAAATTTGTTGCATTTCGTCATCAGCATATGGCGATGTCGTCATAGACATGTAAGTGTTCTTAAGGGGCTATTTTCAAATCCCTCATTATTTGCCCTCATATATTAATAGAAAAATGTAATTCTTCATTGAATTAATACTGTATACAGGGTTGTTTTCGCCCTAATGCGATTGCAAACAGTTTCGCCCCATTTTAAATTCGCACATTTTCGTCAAAATTCTATTTAATGAATTAACCATTTCGATTTCACCCAGTTTTGAATTTGCTCACTGACCATGGGGGGCGGAAATAAAACGGGGGAGGGGGGGAATAAAACTGGGACAAAAATTTCCCTGTATACAGTTGGTTTAACTTATTCACCTCTTAAGACACAATTAAATTTGCCTGAAACAGTCACCTTATGAAGAGAAATTACTTTCTCGGTGGATAATGAGGTTAACTAAATCTATGTAGGGGAGATGTATATGTTTTAAGATGAACTAACGGACTGAAGAGCGATCGCTACAGTTCTTCCACACGTACCGTCCTACAGCAGTAGGCCCCTATATACAGTTGAATCTCGAAAACTTGAAGTGCTCAGGACCACTGAAAAAGTTCGAGTTTTCGAGGCTTTGATTTCTCAAAAATATAATTTCTCTCAAGCTGAACGCTATTCTGCCACCCCAAACCTGCTAATTCGTCCTTTTCTCGGAAACTTTTCTCATTACTCATCACTTGGGTAAGTATTCTCTGATAATTTTACACTGTCATCACTTTTGATCACTTAATAAACATATCGAAAATTTGCATGTGAAAATATTGAGATGATATTTCACAGGTAATTTCAGCTTTGGATTGTAAGATTTATTTGAGTAATCGAAAATTTCGCTGTCAACGTTCGAAAGATCGAGACTAAATTTGCTTAATCTATTAAGGGAAAAAATCGGCACCATAGCTTTACTTCGAGAGATCAAGAAATTTGAGAGTAGGACATTCCAGTTTTCGCGATTCGACTGTATATATATCAACACTGACAAGAAAGTCAATTGGTGCATGCACCAAATGTCGGGCCGGGCAAGAAGACGTTTTCATTTAAACAATGTTTTATATTATATATCACAAAAAAAATGAAAGATATGAATTCAAACATAAAGATTATACTTCAAAATAACTTTA
>JACSZP010028611.1:0-10146 GCA_016161895.1 Pinna nobilis
ACGCAAGAGCTAAACGGAATTGTTGACGCAGACGGACAGACGGACTTCGTTATTTCATAACCCGGATTTTGTTTCACAATCCGCCCAAAAATCACAAAATAACAATATACACACAGGGAAGACCAATGAACTGCCAACAAATAAATCACATCGACCTTGGGGTATTTTGTATCAAAATTGTATTCACCCTTGTTTACCGACGAATCACTTCCTAGGTACCTTGGGGACAGTTCCGTAGGTATATGTAATGAAACAATTACCGCAGCTAAAACAAAACAAAAAAAAAAAAAAAACAAAACAAAAAAAACCCCAAAAACAACAAAAAAAACATAGGCCTACACACAAAAAAAACCTAAACTACGCGCTAAAAACTTTCTGCTTTCTAATCAGATTAAAGCACCATTTGTCAGGCATATCAATTGCCTTTATCTATTTATATATATAATATCTATATAAATATCTGTTTAAGTCATAGCCACTTGTTCATCACTTTTAAAATTAAATACCTAAGTAATTTACACTTATCTCAAAAATAAGTCATGAACCCGCCCCCCCNNCTCTCTCTCTCTCTCTCTCTCTCTCTCTCTCTCTCAGTGATGATGTAAAACAGAACTCTAAGTCCTTTCTTTATTTAAAAATGTGTAGTTTTTTACCTATCTTTATCGTTATACAATGACAGTGGTTCATTTATTTTATCATAGGGCTCTAACGATTTAACAATTCGACACACGCGATCTGCATTCCCCAGCGTAGGTTTGATACACAGATAGACTAACAATAAATCAATACGTGATGGCATTGTTTCAATTTTGGTTTGGATAGGTTTCTAGGTAATTATGATGTAAGGGTGTCATTTAAAACATACGTGAAAAACAGCACTTGATCCAAACCTTATTTAAAACAGAAGACACGTAAAGGATATATCAACTGCAAGGTGGGCAAAGTAAACACTAAGTGTCATTTAACTTGCTGTATGTAATATTTAACCACTTTTACACTTATTTCCGGAGGGTAGGCCTACTGAGTAGTACAAAATGTAGTTACCAATCAATGGTATTGAGAACAAAAATTATGTTATTGTTAAAGGGTACCGCCGTTGATTGATAAGTTCCATAAAATTGTAAGTGAAAAGCATTATTTGCATGTTTGGCCCAGAAAGCTGTTCATGGTTAAGCTGTGAAGTTATGTAGCAAATAAAGATATTGTGATCAATTCAAGGAGCCGAAAGTTTCAGAAACGAGTGAAAAGTCATTATATACATAACAGAGCTAGGTTGTATATCCATTAAGTACATCCGCAGTGTTGTCTCAACATGGCAAGTTCGAATCCGTTTGGCGGTGACTTAATTTCCCTGTCCTTCAGGAGAGTTTGAAACCACGGCATCGTTTCAAAATTCGTGTTAAGAACTCTCACTGACCAGTAGCTCCGATGGACAAGACTAATGTTAAAAGTCGTCCACAGTCATTTGGTGTTTTCTTCAGATGAGCAAAAGATTATTGAATATTTTCCTGAAAATTACAATTATAATGAAAAATAATCTTTTCACATATATACTCACGATTGAAGGTTCATTATTCAATTTTCAATTCTAAGAGGGTATTCCGGATGGTTGTTCCTGCACAGGAAATATAAAATGTAAGTAAATATAAAAGTTATCGGTGTTTTAAGGAAACACAACACCCCTGACGTTACGATTATTTATATCATCACTGAAGTGCAGGTTGAGCTGATAAGTGGAAAGTTTTGTTTATCTTTATTTTTCGATGGTGACAATCAATTTGTAAATAGGAACGAAAAAACCGGTTAAATGCAGTAAATACACAGATAACGCCCCGTCCTAAGCGAATCCAACGATATGATAAATGTTTTGTTTCAATATTTACCAGGTCTTAATGACATACTAATCACATATAGCGTAACAATTATCGGTAATGTGAATAATCTTTGTTAACCCTGATTTGCCATATTTTCTGAATTGACTGGGAATAGTTACAGGTGACATGACAAGGCAATCTATTACAAAGGTAAATGTACGTTTTATGGACAAATCAGTGGTGATTCAAGATTCAAAGCTGTTTAACAGAGATCCATACAATAATCTGGAGATAAAACAGAATGAACAAAAGTAATAAAAACAAAGATGAATCCCCACAAAGTAGTGAGATCATATACCCGGTAAGAGCAAACATCTGCTTGACAGTGACACTCGTCCCTTTCCATCCATGACAGTGGTTTAATATAGTAAATGCCATTATAGCGATCAGGATGGCCCTCGTGGTCGGATGGTAAGTGTATTCGCCTTTTATTCGTGAGTTCGAGTGCAAGAATTCGATCCGCGCTGCGGTTAGCTGTCTCTGTTTTTCGGACGAAACAGTAAAATCCACGTTCTCATGTCGTAGTTGGTGTTGGAAAGTTAATGGACCCTCATTGATCAAATGTGCCGATTAAAGGACAAAACTACAGCCCTTAACCTGCATACATTGACGACGCTAAAAGGTGAACGATTCTTGAGTGGGTGGTTTAACAACAGTAAACCGACGAAACCAAAAGCGATGAAGCTATATTCGATGTTTCAGTTATTCGAAAAGGAATTGAGCAAGAATACCAAATATCACACTGGATAACAAGATTGAAAATTCGATTTTATAGTTCTCTTCTGGTTTTCACTAGGCTATGCCCCAAAGTCTCGCTATAAAAATTGTACGTATGTCGTTTATGCATTATTTGGGAAAAAATCACTTTAATACAACATTTTCCCTCATCACTTGTTAATTATTACCTTGAATTTATTATTCCTAGTCTGGTTGTTAATGAACGAAATATTTTACGCGAGGGTGAGGGGCTATCTGTCCATCATTTATTTTGGCGAATGACTTTTTCTTCTACGTCAATTCGATTCAAGGTAGTGTGTTTCGTTCAGATTTCATACTATGATGGCACCAAATTTCCAAGCGTTTATCTATAAAGCCAATTGAAAAAAATGGTCACTGTTATAGTTTTTGTCATTGATTTATAACTTCACAGACGTATATAACACAGAGACAGGTAACCTCCTATTATCTCTATTCATTCGTCGTTCGCGACGGAAGTGACGATCGATGCCTTTCATCGATTAACATATATCGATAAGTTATTTACCGAGGTGTTCCGAACACTTTTTGAAAGATGAGATGTTTCTGCTTGCTCGTAATCATTCAATCACGATTTATTGAGTCCCTTTCTGCATCAAAATGTGTTTCTATACAACTGTAGTTAATGCAAAATTGCTTGAAGCTAATTGGTAAAGTATTTCGCCTTTTACATTTCTATGAAAGCTATATTTAATGTTCGAGCCAAGTGTTAAATATGGCGCCCTTTTGCAATATGGCAGGTTTCTATTCTTGCTCGTAATTGGTCAAGAACGTTATAGTGGGCCCCTATATTTATAAAAAATGTGTTTTATACAACTGTTATTAATGCTAAACTGTTTGAAGCTAATTGGCAAGGTATTTCGTCCTTTACTTTTCTATAAAGCCTGATCTCGTCTAGATAGTTAAGAACAATACCGGGCTTGTGATTACGTGAGAGTTCGATAGGACGCTAGTCTCTGTGTTATATACGTTTCTGATAACATGTCATTATTTACGTGATAGAGTTAATATCAACATCTATTTAGTACACATGCAGCTATACCCATATCTAATAACTATAAACTAAAATTGCTAAGCGTTTTGAAAATAAAAACTGAACGCTCATATTAGATTTTGTCACTGTTCAGTTGTACCTGATACATCATTACAAGTAAATTGATTTATGTAAGTGTAAAGACAATAACAATTGCTATTTATGATATTTGCCCGTCATATTGTTTGCATTGTGCACTACGTAAACAACGATTTATAACATTTAAATCTTAAGTGTGATAAATCTTTTATGTCGAGGTAGTGTCATATCCCGATTCAAGGGTACACATGTTATCTGTTGTTTTTCGTGGAAGTGTGCCCTAATCTTAAGTATGTGCTTGTACTGCTGTTTACTGAACCATATTTAAGTAATATCGAGGAGGTCTGTTGAGGGGATTTCCTTTTGACAAATGTACCCGGGAAGAGACCATCAAACTCCTGCAAGTATACTAACAAACTTTCTAACATAATCAGAGTTGATTCACGCTAGTGTCGAACCAGCGATGGCGGGGGACCTATTAAATCATTCAGTCCCCGGATAATCCAGTACAGGTGTACTGATGGAATAAACACGTCAATTTATCAATATTGGTATAAAGATAACAACGAATGGTTACGTATATCTGTGCGATATTGAGTTCTGAGTCATGCACTCAGGGGGCAAACTCCTCACCACAAAAACAAAACATTCCTTTTGTACGGCGATTGTAAACGCCAACACACACACACACACACACACACACACACACACACACACATATATATATATATAGAGAGAGAGAGAGAGAGAGAGAGAGAAAGAGAGAGAGAGAGAGGAAGAGAGAGAGAAAGCGAGAGAGAGAGAGAGAGAGAAATAGATAGATAGATAGATGGATAGATAGATTGATAGACTTATTTATTTATAAAGTCTAATCTATATGTTAAGCCTGCACTGCAGTTTATATTTGTGTATGTAAACAAATCGTAAAGGAAATTAGTCAGGCTTATAAGAGTTGTTTCTCATTAACATTTCTGTTACATTTTAAAACAGGTAAGTACAACTATGCAACAATAATGTCAATGAGTGCTGATATTTAAATTCCTAGTGTGTAACGGGCTTAAAAATTAAACGAACTAAATCCACACTGCACCGAATACAAACGTAAAAGATCGAGGTCCATTGAATTTTGTCTCAAGTCTTTGTTGTCTTGCAGCACGTTGAGAGTATGTAGAAGAAAACAACATTAAATGAAAGTGTGCGTCGACTGTCAGCCTCATGTAATTATAGATATGGTTCCTAAATATAGTATAGTATAGTATAGTATAGTAATTCGCCTTTAACCTTTCGGCAAATCAGCATAGCAAGTATATATCATAATTACAAATACATAGTCAATGAAGCACATACGCAAACTGGATAAAGTGGAGTGAACATTGGAGGTATGGAAAAATGCAAATTACATGTAATTGAATTACATTAATTCAAATTTCTAAGTTTCAGTGCATTTATAATAAATTTTGATAAGTTGCACAAAGCCCTTTTGTTTTTCACTGAAAGTAACTGAACAAGTTTGAATATATATACTGTTGAATCCGAATATATTTTCGCCTCATTTAAAAGGATTTTAATTTCATTGTTGTCTTGCCATAAAAACCAAGTCTTTTTGCAGACTCTGTTCATTTGAAAGTAAAAAAGACCATCTTAGTTTTTAATATATCCAGATTTGACTGTACACATCTCCAAAAAGCTATTTTCAATGTTAATCTTCTGTAACGTTTAAATCCTCTTCGTGGCTAACACGTAGTTTTTTTTTTTTATTTAATTTGTGGTATATTTCCTGAACAGCAGAAGCTTTTGTTCTCTCAATATCTTTATAGCTACATCTCACATAAGTGAGATTATACACCAGTCTGATCATAAATTTTATTTGACAAACACGTTTCAGTTCTTGTTTATATTCACTTGCCCCAGTTTGAGAATCTAAGTAAAATGCCCTGTGCGATATTGAGTTCTGAATCATGCACTCAAGGGGAAAACTCCTCACACAAAAAAAAAAACATTCTATCGTACGGCGATTTTAAACGCCAATATATACATGTATATATATAAATATATACATATATATATATATATATAGAGAGAGAGAGAGAGAGAGAGAGAGAGAGAGAGAGAGAGAAAGAGAGAGAGAGTCAGTCTTACGCTTGTATACCAAATCTAAATCTCAAAGATCAACAGTTTTTATCTGTTATTCTCCTATATATTTCCTAAATATTTCCTATATATTTCCTATATATTTCCACACTTTATTTCTATTCTTAGAGTTCATTTATTATCTTTTAGATTATATATGTTTGTTCACACTTCTTTTGGTGACCTACCTCTTCCGAAAAACAGGGTGTTTCCAATGGCCTGTCTGTAATACAGAATGGAAAATCGAAATAACAAATATTCTTAAGTTTAATACTTCATCCCAACCTTGATAGGACGATATCTAATTTTATCGACTCAGTCTTCTGGTCAGTAACACAGAAATAAACAAACTTTGAGAATATGGTATGTACTTTGATGCCTATATCCGTTGAATTAAAGTAAAGTATTAATTTAAATCGTTGAATTTAAAGTAATGTTATGTATATACAATAATATTTATCTAGTTTATGCCTAGAGAATTGTACATTTCCTGTTTAATTGCATTGCCCTTGTTGCATAACCTAAAACAAATCATTACTCCCACCGCTAGTATGTCGTCTAATAACCTTACGACCGTTTAACAAAGAGTTGATAAGGTTGAAACTTTAAAAATAATGGAAGATATTAATTTTGCAGAGAGCCAATCATATTATCAGTAGCTGCTAAAGAAGTGTACCCTTTTCAATCTGTGTTTTGAAATTCTTCAAGTAGTCGTCTGCCATCCGAAGAAGTTGTTGAATGTTGTACAAAGCCAAGATGTCCATATCTGTTCTTGTCTCAGTTCCTTCAAAGTAGTTACACATAGGCAAAACAGCTAATGGGGCTACCCGCATATTGCGAGCAATCCTATTAAGACGATCTTTGATGGACTGGTAGCGGAAAAGAAGCTCAACGTCACCTCGGATATCCTCTTTCAATCCATCAACTTTGCTCATCAGAACTGACTGTGGTATACCTATAATATATTCCTTTTATTCACTTAAAATTGTCAATAGCTAGAGTTGGATATTCATTAAAAATGATAAGACTGAAATTGTTATTACTGATTTTGTTCAAAACGTCAAAGTGACCTGAACGGTCACCCGACGATAAATTATAGCTGGACCATTAAAAAACGAGATGTTCATCATGAACCACTTGCCAGACTTGTGAATTTGTTAGTTGTTGTTGTATTGTTGTTTAACGTCCCTCTCAAGAATATTTTACTCATATGGAAATAATTTGTTAGTAAAAGACATAATTTATACACCTAACCCTTTGAAAACTAGGGTTTTCCACACAAGACTTCCACACAACGCTTCCTATAACTAGATTTTTCACAAAAATTGAAAAGACCTATTGGTTTTGTCGTTCTTCTTCTTCTTATTCTTCTTTTTATTCTTATTATGATTATTTTGATCAAAATTCAGAGAAACTGACATGGAACAGTACAAATATATTAATGCGTTTGTTGGGCATATTACAATCTCAATTCCATCCATCCAATGGGCACTTGGTCTTTCATATTCATTGACACCTTAAGGGGCTAGGGCCACTTTTTGCAGTTTTTAGGAAATATCACAAATCAGGAAAACAACTTCATCGATTTTGATGCAATTCGAGATACAAGTAGTCCATTGCTAGCTCATTCTCTGTAGGGCATGCCGTACAGTCCCATCTTTAAGGGTTCCTAGATAAAACCGGTCAAAATTGACCCCAAAATACCATTTTTTAACCAGACCGAATTTTGAAAAACAATTCAAATTCGAATTCGAATTTTTTACCACTTTTAAAGTTGAAAACATGTAACCCTTGATTTTTTTACCAGGTCTAATTTGGTCAATGGGGTTACAAGCAGTTTTTAGGAAATGTCAGAGATCAGGAAAACTACTTCATCGATTTAGATGCGCTTAGAGATACAGGTAGTCAACTGTTTGCTCATTCTTTGTAGGGGTTGACGTACAACACTATCCCTTAAGGGTTCCGAGCTCTAAGGGGCCGAAATTGACCCCAAAACACAAATTTTTAACCAGACCGAATTTTGAAAAACAAAGTTAAAATAAAAACTTTTTTTAAAGTTTTTTTTTCAAAAGTTTTGACCACTTTTAAGGATGAAAACATGTAACACTTGAATTTTTTAACCAGGTCTATTTTGGAACCTTTATTGTACCACCCAGTTTTCGGCTAGATATTCATCAAGCATGTGCCATTTTCACGTGTGATGTGACCTTTAAAAACGTTCTCTGAATATTTCGTGACCTTTAAGGTCTCAATGAAGGATCCAGGGCTCTTGAACAATTTTGGTCCCTTGACCTCAAACTATGCCCTTTTCACTCAACAAACGTAAGTTTTTCGTCAAATGCTTGTAAGGCATAGCTCTGTTCATCATTATGTATCTTTAACATATATTTTATAATGTTGATATTTCAGTGTTTAACTCTATTAATTCTAGATAGAATCTATAGAATATTTTTTATTAATGACCAATGAAGTCTTGCAGCAATCGTTTCCCCAGGCACAACTTTTAGTCACAAGTTTTTCCAGGTGCATAACGATGAAGAGGCCACATTATTTTAACTGTGTTCAATGACCTTGAAGACAGGATAAGGTGCTGCTGTATCAACACCTCGATCTTCTGAAAGCACATACATATGCCTAATAATGAATTTTTCGGTAAATATGCCAAGATTGAATTTCTTAATGCGAGTGATCTGTGGTTTTCTTTCGGTGACATTTACACTTTGCAAAACGGTCACACAAAATTATCTAATGTTCCTATGGATATTACTTATAGAAAACTACATATTTGAAAAATATATGGTGATTTCATTAATCTTTGTAATATTTCTTTTGATAATTTTCATAATTTCACATGCGAAAAGAAGAAATATTTGGAATGAAAATAAAAGCGTAAGTGCCTCTAAGTGTGGTTGATCTTTATTCTGAAACCAATGGCGCTTCATTGTACCTTCAATAATACAACCCTTATATAATTCCCTACCACTTTGAAAAGAATAAGGTTACACATAAATTACAATATTTGTACTTTATAGCTGCTAAATATTTTGCTATAACAAAAGAATGCCCCATCAAAGAATTTGAGTCCTATCTAATTCTTAACCGCGTCTCTTGTATTTTTGTTTTTGAAATGCTAGGCAGATTTTATCAAATAAGTTGATGCAATAAGCTTTCACGTAAGCTCTTTCTACAGAAACATATCAGTCTAGTTCGGTTATAATCGAACTTTTCGGAGTTGTTGTGCTAAAAATCATGTATTTAAATTTTAAGAATCCTGATTAAACTTATTAAGATTAACAACAATATGACCTTTATTTCCGTTTTCAACCACATAGAGAGCTAGTCAAGGTTTGCTCGAAGTTATATGAGGGTTGACATGGGGTACACATATAAGATTTCGTTACACAGCCTTTCAAATGAAACGTTTATAATATAATGTGTGTTTGAAATGTTAAACATTCCATGTAGCAAATATTTACAAACCTCTTTTATTCAGTTCTCTTTTAACTCCATGAATTTGGTTCATAACCTTAGGTCTAGCTAGCCTGGCGGGGTCATTGGTGGAATCAATCACAAACACTACCACATGCACTTTCTCCGAAAGCTTTGGATCGGCTTCGTAGAATATATCGCCTTCTTTAATCGGTGTTTGTGAGTTTAACTAAAGGCAAAATTATAAAAAGTATTAAAGTAAAATTATTGCCGAAATTTGTAGACATCGTAGTTAAATTGATGAATACAATAACTCCAACAACAATGAAATTCTCTTTAAATGACTGAGTTCTCCATATGAATAGATTCACAGCTGATGTGGATACCGATCAAATCGATTCGGGAAAAAATATCAAAACACTAACATTGAATAACAGACACTGAATTCTGACCTCGTCAAGAAAATATTTCAGAATTTATATATACCCATCAATATTCCGGTTCTGATACCGTCGATTTCACACAGTGTGATCAGTCATTCCAGATCACCACACCCCTCTCTCGAACTAATGACGTGGATACCAGCACCACTTTTAACATGACAACAATACCAAAAGCTGCATTGATCAATGGACGGGTGCGTTCAATGTTGAAGTCGCTACGAGTTGATATGTGTAGCTGACGTCATTCAACAAAGCGACTTTAGGCTTTTACGCAACCCATAGTTAATCTTTTTCATCAGATGTTTAGTTTGTTATATTTCTTTTATTACAAATGTGTATAAATAAATCTATCATTATAACAGTAACTTGATCCCAAGAGCTGGATCACGACTCGTTGACAGGGGCTTGATAAATATAAATATAAATAGATAAATATATAAAT
>JACSZP010028612.1:0-12308 GCA_016161895.1 Pinna nobilis
GCACGCAAAGAGAAGCCTTCGATAATTGTCCAAGGTAGAACGGTTTTCACCTTATGCAAACACTACATGTATACGCCGTGTTTTTCATTTCCTTCGTGTATTTGAGTCATTGTCAATCAAAAGCTTGGGCTTTTAAGCATCCTTATCTACAGATTTAAACATTTTATTATTCTATTGACTATCAAGAGGCCCGGCTAACAAGAGGACCGACACGGTACTGTAATTCCGGATTATTTTTTCTCGATTTTTAATAAAATCTGTAAGGCATGGGGGGGGCTCATTATTCGGCTTATTTATAACTATGCAGGAATAGGATGAANNACGAGAGGGCCTGGTAACCGTACTTTTAATTTATTTAGCCTGATATATGAGGCAAATTGTTTCGAACCTCTGTATGCACTTCATATGATAGGTATCTTCCGGAATATTACATCAAATGGTTTTCAGTAACAAGCAATCGTTATCTTACTGAACAGACACCTGTCGCATGACTCGTGCACTTCACGTGCCTATACAAAAGCCATATACGTATAATTTATAATGATACCTAGCCAAGTGCATAGTTCAATTGATAAATATCTAATGTCAAAAATACATGTGTTACATTACATATGTGACACATGTATTTTAAGAATATTTCGTTTGTTTTTTTTTTTTTCCTTATCACGTTTGTATGTAAATTGAGAGGATATTGAATACGCTTCGGATTTCTCGATCTACTTTGTTTGTCTTTTATATAAAAATAAACATGGATATAACTTTAACAAGTTGCTTGTTATTCCTCGTAGGAAAGAGAAGCACCACGTCCGATCAAGAATTTTTAAGAAACTCTGATAATGTCATGGAATCATTTATTTCAATTCAGGAAAATACTGTTTTTCAGTTTCTTTATTACAATACTAAAGCATTTGCGAGGCCTCAGTGGCCGAGTGCATAGCGTTTTCGACTTCGAGCCGAGGGGTCCGGGTTCGATTTCCGCAGCGCCACTCCGCGGTTGGCCTTCCCTGTCTTTCGGACAAAACAGTAAAAACTGAGGTCTCGTGTCACTGTAGGTGTTGGCACGTTAAAGAACCCTCACTGTTCTATGGCCAGCAGAGCCGAGAACAGGCAAAATTTGTCGCCCTTCAACGGCACACGGTGACGTCTCCATATGAGTGAAATATTCTTGAGCGGGACGTTAAACAAGAACACAGCAACAACAACTAAAGCATTTGTAATCAGCCTTAGTCTTTTGTTTACGTATATCTACAACATGTTGGACTAAAATAAGGAGGATTTGGGATTTGGTCCTTCTGCTTTGTGCAGGGACAAATTGGCATGAGCAAGTGGATTTATGAATATGCCGCACAGCTGAGTGATACGTTTAGTCAATGGAAATATTGACTTGATCTTCACTGCCTTGAAATGGAAGGCAGATTCAAATAGTTTTCTCACTGGTCAAATTTCTGTTCTTAGTAAAGCACTGTTACTCAGAATCCTTAAATCACATTCTGCATTGTTGCAAAAGAGCTTTATTATTATATATGATCACTTGCATGGAACAATGTATGTGTAACATAAACAAGTGAATGATATTTAAAAAAAAAAACCTGCATTTCTCACATGAGTTGCCTCTTGAGTAATTTTTGTTATTATTTTACTTCCTTAAGTGCACTAGTGAATATCAAAGCTGCTCTTGTGATAAACATTAAGAGCTCTTTTCCTACCGTCTTTATGTCCCCTTGAATCTGAAGAAATAAAAATCCCGCTTCTACTTATGTATTTTGATACATTAAAAGATTATAGATAAAGAGGATCAATATTACTTTTCAAATATGAGAGAGGCATGTTAATGTTCCACAGCTTTCATAAGATATAAGCCGTTTATGGACTCTGCGGTTAAATTAGTCAAGAGTTCGAATCCAGCATAATACCTGGGAACAAAGAGTCGCCTCCCATTTATAAGATATTTCGCTTTATTTGATAAAACACATAGACCAATAGATATATTGAATATATATATAAACTTAATATAGCCACCGAGCAAGCACTGAACGTCGGTTGAACCAGCACATAAATATAACTATTATATACTATAATTTTAAGGGATAATGACAGCAATCGAGTGTAGACGGTGGCGTCTTTGTCTTCAGACCATTATGTCGTAAGTTCGAAGCCTGTGGAGCAGGATAACCTTACTATAATTCACGCTCCTGTAAACCTCTACATCCGAAGGAACCTTAAGTGCATACCCCAAAGCCCCAAGGCTCTAAACTAGCAATGAACTGCGTCTCGATATGAGCAAAAATAAAAAAAAAACTATGATTTTAAATTAGTTACGTGTCACTAGTGATTCTAGAAAATAAATGATTCAGCCTCACAGTTTTCGGTAAGAACAAAAAATGTAAAATTATTCCTTCCATAACAGATAACGATTAACTGTAGCGACCTACAATACGATTATACCGATTAAAAAGTTGGTTTTTTTTGGTCGTTGTTGTTGTTGTTGTTCGGTCGGTTGTGTTATTGTTTAACGTCCCTATTAAGCATCTCCCAACTAAATATAGACGTCATCAATGCCGGTAAAGCGCCATGGCCTTTCCTTGACACTTACGGCCATCGAGTTGTGAGGGTTCTTTAAAGTGTCGGCATCTACTACGCGATATCGATCCTTTCTGTACCATTTAAAGTACATGCAAACCCAACTGCCGAATGACCCGGGTTCGAGACCGCGGCCTCACGATCAGATAGCAAACACGCTAGTCCCCGAGCTTTGGTGGTCCCTGTATTGTTGCCAACAGGAATATCACGTAAAAAGAGACCCCATTATAAGTCTGTGAAAAGACTGTTGAGTAAAGAAGGTATTTAATTTGTAGAACATCATATACTAAAAATTGTTTAAATCACATTTCATTGCATAGTGTATTTGAAAAAAAAACAATGAAAAGGAATACATTTCATTATTGAATAAAAGCAACATGCTTATCTAGGTTGCGCTGATTTTGTTAGACCAGATACGGTAATTTCATGCGTAAAGCCCGTTCCGTTGTTCGTACTCAAAAAAATTGAATTGGTGCTTTAAAATATTTAGGTAGCCTCATACAGCATATGTCCGCGGTTTATCTGCTACAATTTCTGCTATTAATAGAAGGCCTAACCCATGTAAGTAATATCTACACATGTGCTTCTGCTAGGTAATGAAACATTTGTTGCAAATATATTTATATCATACGTATTTAGAGTCAAATTCTGTAATTATATTCAAAACACACTGTATATTCAAATTTGTCGTTTTCGCTAATTTTTTTTTACGCAAACAAATTTTGAATTAGAAAAACATCACATTAGCCGCATGTTTTGAATGTTTACGAAAGCATTTCATCAGAGAGTCCGCTTCATCAGATAGCCAGAGGAAGGCATTTTTCTATCCTTAAACCGTTTAACCCGCTCGCAATACGCATGAAATAAAAGTAATCATGAAGATATCAGAGAAAAAGGACATTTGTGGAGCTACCACGGCAATCATGAACGACGTAGAACGACGCTGCGTATTTACATTCATGACTTTGATAATTATATGGTTGCGGTAAGCAAGTCTGGGTTCGAAACCGGTCACACATTGGATGTAATAGGCCATCGCAGTGAAGCCTCTAACTAATTGCAACAGTTGTACAGGATTTTTTTATATAATAAATAGAAACAAAGTAGTCAAATGAAATAAATGATTTTCTTGATAAATTGCTTACGTTGGAAATTGCGTTTTCTGTTTTGTTTTTACAAATATCTAAAGATAGATTCGATATGATATTACAATTATGCATGTTTATTCGGACAATATCGGAATTAGTTGGGTATTATTATATACTTTATCAATATAAACGTGCTTATTTGTTAAATGACTTACATTTGACTGTCTCACAGCAGTCAATTAACACCGCTTTACGGTACGACATAGATTTCTATAAAAGGCTATGATAAAATCACCTTTAGCTTCCTATTACGCCTGCGCAATAATGTGGATACTGAACTTTATATTTATGTTTTGATTCTGCGTTTTGGTAGTTTAATTGTACGGTATTATAAGAAGTTGCAGTTGAGTTTTGTCAGGGGAGCATGTTATAAAACAATTATGGAGTTTTCTGGTGTAGAATATGATGTGATCTGAACCTCTTTATTATAATAACATCGTAAAAAGTGAGGAATGGTCTGTCCCTAACCCTATTTTCACACCTATGTGTATTAATTTCTTTTACAATACAAATCAATTGCTGTAAAAATGTGTTTTCCTACAATGTAGGATTGGAATTTATGCTAACGTGGTGTAACTTTGAAACGGTCAAATTCCCAAAATCGTTATGACCAAACTTTCATGTTTGAACTAATATGGTCATCACTACGTAGGTATACTTTACATGAGAAAAGGATAACAACATGTTTAAAGACTAGTTAATTTACATTTTATTTTGAGAGTTAAAAGATGCTACTGCAATATTTTATGTCTCAGATACTTAACTGATAATTAAGGGAAATTCCAGCAGTGATTATATATTTGTCGGTACATCGGTGATTTTAATGCCGTCAACTGAATTTTATTGGTGACGCGTTAGAGGAGCCAATAAAATGGGAATTTGCGACATTATAATCACCGATAAACAGCCGCGATTCTGAAATTACCACTAGATTATCCCGATCCTTATTAATTCCCATTCGTATTTTGGAGATTTGTGTTATTTTACGGGAGTTTCTCCCCAGTACACACAAACGTGTTACAACATTGTCAGCTACTTCACGACCGACATATTACATACAAATTTCCGATTTACAAAACAAATTTACAATTTATCAAACAAAGCTGTCAGCGAGAGTACTCGAGTGATTGCATGCACATGTTGTTGTTTGAGTTGTATACTTTCGGAAAATGTTTTTTTAGAGCTACATAAACACTTCTCACTCAATATGTTTTGTACTGGTATATAGGTAGGAATGGCTGACATAAATTGATTAGAAAACCAACGTAGGGTCAACTGTGTACATTGGTGTCAGTACTACAAGGGGCCCTAGCTTCGTGCTGAAACAGCGTTAACCTACTTAACAAATGGATGATGAGTGGTTGTTCGCTACGTGAATTCAAACCCTTCTAAGGAACTGTTGTGCCTTGTAACGTTGTAGTTGCTTTTCTATCTACTCCTCAGAAGAGTTTGCACTTTGATTACGGACGCTACCTTCGTTTATTAAACCATATATTCTCATCATTTTGCTAGTTTCAAATCAAACGTGTAACGCAACGAAAATGTTGACAAGGTGCAGGGATATGAATCATTTAAAATACGGTCGTAATAAAGTTGCGGCACGAAAATCGGGAATCGGGATTATACTGTCACAATTTATTTTTACTATCAAATCAAAAGAGGCGTAACAAAATAAATGAATTGCAATTAGTCATAAAGTAATGAATGTAAAACAATGCATATTTCTGTGACGCTTTTTTGTAATACTGCACCGTTGATATTACTTTTTTCACCGGAAGGTTTTGAACTCTACCCTGCTTCGAATCCAAGTGACTTCAGGATCTAATGACAAACGCGTGTAGAAATAATTCAAATTTGATAGATTTGTATCCTTTAAGAGATGTATCTCTTAACACCTGTAAAGTATGAGTGAGTGTGAGTATGAGAGCAGCAATAAGGAAATGATTTAGGACAACATAAATACAAATCCGATAAATCACTATTGATTTCATGTTAAATGGCGACATTCACAATGTCCTCTCCTCATTTTCTGGTGATTTATCTGTTGTATTGCATATTACAAGGATCCTTCTCAGAAGACGGTCAATGTGGACATAGGCAAGTACTCGATTGCATTTTGTTCAATTTGTTGGAAGAATTATTTATCATTCAAATACTTTGATTTCGCGTTCGCAGAAGTACTATTACAGTAAGAGTGGCCTCCGTGGCCGAGTGGTTAGCGTGTTCGACCTCGAGCCGAGGGGTCCGGGGTTCGATTCCCGCATTCGCACTCCGCGGATGGTCGTCCCTGTCTTTCGGATGAGACAGTATAAAACCGAGGTCCCGTGTCACAGTAGGTGCTGCAACGTTAAAGAACCCTCCCTGCTCTATGGCAAGCAGTGCCGAGCACAGGCAAAATCTGTCGCCCTTCACCGGCACACGGGAACGTCTCCATATGAGTGAAATATTCTTGAGTGGGACGTTAAACAGCAACGCAACAACTACTACGATAAGATGAAAACTAGGAATGACCGTCGCATCTGACCACTTTATATATTATCAGAGGGTCATTTTTGTCAAATGTGTACAAAGGACTTGCATACTTGTATATGTGATTTTTTAAAGAGAGCATTTGAATAATCGCTACAGTCATTTTCCATCCCATTTCTTTACGTCGGACATTTGAGGCAAAAAGTGATGGTGGTTCTGATGATACCTTTTGATCGTCAAATAACCTTCACTGCTCTCCATACCGACAACTATTGAGACACGTAACCTCGAGCATAATTGTCTCATCTAAGGGACAAATAAAGTAGATCTCATGAAACGTGGAATTCTATGTCTGATGGCGAATACTATACAGTGAACACAATGCTGCTGCATGAGATAGATATGTATGTCAAGTATGCTGAACTACGCGCCGTTCTGTTCGAAACAAGGTGCATAGTCAAGTATCATGGCTCTACATGCAGCAATATTGGAGAAATGTCACTTCATTGACTGTAATAAGACTTGGACGTCTGATAATACTTAGCCAATTAATGAATATCCGAATTATTTCATTACAGTTGCTGCAGTAACTTCAGGGAACAAGAAGGAAAATGTGTAGGTAGGCAAAAATTTTTTTAACAAAGTCGTAAAGTTTCCTCTCATTATTACATTTCTTTCTAATTTGATTCACTTCCGCTCTTCTAAACTGTTAACCTAAGATGTATGGAAATGAACTTGCTATTGACTTTTTTCCTCAAACAACAGGATTTAAAAATATTAAGAAGTAATATTCCAGTCAGCTATGACGCGATTACATCGCGCTAATCAGTCAGATAACGAAGAAGCGTTTTTCGATTAAAACTAAAAAAAAAATCACATCTAATTACTTTTACCTTAAACATGACGTTTAAAACTCGAACGGAAGTTCACATGTTTATGAGGAAGTTCCACTGTTACGGTCACTGAAAATAACCCACAGAGAGTCGTGTATTATCAAAAGCCGTTAAAAGATGGTTGTTTATTTTGTAGAATGTATAGGAGCTTGGGGTAGAAATTGTTCAAGACCCTGTGAAGTTAACTACTACGGCCCGGCATGCAGACACCGGTGTTACTGTCAGGAAGACCAAATATGTGACCGGGTGTATGGGTGCTGCACGGTAACAGATCAAACATGTCAACAGGAAGGTAGCTATATAATTGCTTATCTCTTGAGATAATATGTTTACTACTAACAGAATTGATTTTTTTGACTTACGAGCCAGGAGTGTTGGATATCCCTTTGTATTTATCCATGTTAGCTTCATTTTCAATATTTTACTGGATGGTTATTATTGTTTACTTTGTATCAACATTCTGTGCCATATACATGTAGCCCATTATCCCTGTCATGTTTTGACGTTTGCCTATGCAGAGCAATTGGCCTATCGCCAACTGTCTGATAGATGGCTATTCATGTGTATTTTGACGTCAATTGATTGTGACGTCATAATCAAACAAATGTTTGACGGGCCATTTAATTGTGATGTTATAAAAACGTTCCATGTCGGCCATTTGGCGATGGGTCAATGATCTTTAACATACACACCCAGTCATTAAAAAACAATTTCGATGTTTACATGTTAACATACGGGAAAATAAGGCGTGTCACTATAGAGATTGAAACCCAAGGCAACCAGGTCTAAAGGCGAAAACTTCAATGCAAAGAAAGAGTGAGAAAAACCGACTAAATCGAGGACTTCAATTACTCTTCACTGGTATTGTTGACTGATACATTTTGGTTCTTGAAAACATTCTGTTTCTATTCCAGTTGTTTTTTAGTTGAGTTATTGTCTTTTCGACTCGGAAAGCAATACAACATGTTCATACGTTTTACAATCAGGTTGACCGTAAAATCGGAAGATAGTCTGTAAAGGAAATGGGATATGTACCTTTAATCGTCTTAAATATGTAAATGTAATCCGATAATCTCCAAAGGAAAGTATCTTGAGTAAATGAAATAAATAGGACACTCTTTTCCGGAAATATTCGGCCACTTGACCTTCATTAAATGGTTGGCGACGATTAAAATATCGTATATATGCAATTTTACATCCGCATCATGAATAGTTTCATTGCTAATACCGTAATGTAACAATCGTAAATCATTTGTTAAGGACAGGTGGCCACAAAATTGTAGAACAGAGGATGTTATTTATTCTATTGCATGTAATTGGGGTCGTTGTTGTCAGTGCTCTTGCTTCTCACAAATGCACGCCGGTTTCAAACTTCGAGCAGGGGATATGTGAGAAGGTATGTTGGTCGCCAAATCGGACACCTAGGTTTTATCCGGGCCTTCCGGTGTCCTCCCACAGCAAACCCCCAACCCCCCCCCCCCCCCCCCCCCCCCCCCACCCGCACGCTAGCATCAGAGCCAACGAGAGGCATTGTCGTATGTTTAGAAAACTTGTTTATTAATCGTTGTAAAATAGATAAAGTTTAATTTTGATCAATCTAAAAAACAAACCTACTCAAAGCGATGCTCCTTTATACAATCCGAATATTAAATGCAAGTTTTTTTATAAAGGCCTTAGCGACCGATTGCATTAAAGGAGTACTTTTCTTACGTGATGTGTGTCAAATGTATGGTTCCAATAACTGACTATCCTATGAATTACATGAATCAAGACATCGCCTGTCACATGTGACCCTTGTTGCTCCTTCTTTTAATTATTCTCTAAATACAGGTTAGACTGTTTACCGATTATATTGTTTTACTTTAGATGCATATGCTAATAGCCAGAACATCGTTACAGAGAAAGAGGTTAGAGGTGATCAAGGACATGTAACTGAAAAAGAGTTCCACGATAATCAAGGTAATACAATCGAGAAAGAGACTGACGGCAATGAAGAAAGCTCACCTGAAACACTCACATGGATTTTCATACCTGTATCTGCAGTAATCCTTGTGGTTGCTTGTCTAGTCAGCGTTTGCACGTGGATTCGACAAAAGAGGTATTTCAATTCCTATTACTAATAGAAATAACTTCAAGTGGACAATCAATACTGTTTTTACCGTGACACTTTCCTATACCTTTAATACCCCTCTTTATCCAATATATCATTATAGATTTTAATTTTGTACGATTTTTGGATTGACCGCTGATCATAAAGAAATAAAAATTGAATGACTTTACTAAAATGATCCCTAGCCGTACCACGGAACGCCAAATTGCCTTACGTCAAGAATTTTAATTTGAAACATCGAATGGTATCAATGACGTCATAACATATCGATTGCCCGTGGGGTCAGTGTTTATATTTGTTTCATCTTAAATTCAACAGCTATCGTTCTGTCATGTAACCTTTTGGTCATCACATGTTAGGCCTAGTCCTTTAGATAATCTGATCCGTAACCTTGTACGTTGTTGTTGTAATCCTTTCAATATCGATGTGTCTTTTGAATCAACTGTCGTTCCCTGCTGTCAATCTCCTTTTGGCGTCCTGGAATGGAACTACATGTACATCATTTACCGTGTGATACCTGAAAGTGCCTTTGCGGGACAATTATTTCCAATAGTGTTGGATTTACGCAAGAAGACGATATTCTGCATTAACGGCAATTGACAGAAAAGCAATGTTTCGCTGTCTTTTTTATTGTCTGTCATGATTCTCTCTATTTGCTAGGATGTTATTCACACACTAATTTTGACTAAGACTTATGTGTTTAGGATTTTTTATATAGGGATATCGGAAGGTGTGATTTCTCGACAGGGGATTTGTTTATTCAATGGCAACTGACCCAACCTTTATATTGGCAGAGGTCCGTGCTTGTCCGATATTAACCAAATCTGTGTGTTGACTTCTGATTCTTTTCCCAATAGATAATTTTGTTTATGCGGTTTTTATATCCAATATCAATTGGGATATAACACTTCCTTATATGAAAAGAACGTTGAGCCTAAAGAATGTTCCCCTAGAAATATGCCCACTCTCTAATGTCAAATTTTGAATATAAATAACCACAAAACAAAAGAGCAACATCATTAATAACGTTAGTGTAATCTGTTCTTTAAAATTGATGCTGTATTATTACATTGTTAAACGCCCCACTCGAAAATTATGAAAAATATAGAGACGTTTCTTAATGAAGGTAAAATGTTGGTCCATACCTTGGTACAAAAGCTATAAATCTGTGAAGGACTGATTGGTGTCAAATCAACGTCTAACTGGACAGGCAGAAAAAAACACCCTAAGTCTCCTGCCCAGATTTGGATTCACTGCATCAAAACTTCAAGAAGACTCCTGAAAACTCTCGTTCGTATAACTTCAACCACGGATTTTCATTCCCCAAAACTGATTTACACAAAAATAAAAGCAACAGGAAACGTATTGTGTTGTATGGTGTTACTTTGTCAATGGCTAAAACAATGTCATTGAGCTGTTTTCATAATACGATACCGAACGCAATCTGCCAGCATTCGTACAATAGAAAACAGTTCACCTTTATTGAATCATTTGCACTGCCCTCCCTGCGAGCTATTTACTTTATTTATTAAGATATCCAGGTTAAATGCCATAACTCGTGCTAACCGATTTCCCTGAAAGGATTGTTTAGATTTTGCCTGATGAAAAATGACATTTAAAATTAAACTTAGACATATATCAATCGAGTAGTTTGCATTCGCTTATCAACTGGTGTTGATACAATGTTCAATCTACTTTCAGATTGACGGGAAAGGCAAAGCCACAATCGGGTAAACAATCTATTGCTTGAATTTACGACTGTATCATTTTAGTTTGCGGATAAACTGTATTATGTTATTTATCTATTTATCGTAACCCTTCTACCCGTGCGTATTTTACATTTTAAGTCCACTTACAGAGCATCAACATTATATCATAATTTTCACAAGCATTTAGTATTTTAACCTTTCTATTCATACGAGAAAATCTTTAAGATCTAAATTTCTACCTTCTAAATGAATGTTTAATCTTTATTGACAACAATTTTGCTCTATATATGAATGGTCCGTCTAAATAATATTAACGTTGCATTTATCTGTTTTAGCAAAAGCGCTTGAAGAATATTCTATAACAGAGTATGATGTAAAAGAAGCTTGTTACGACGAGATCCGAGAATATCAAATGGTAATGGATGATAATCTATCAACGGTTTGAAGAAATCCCTCATTCGAGTCATCGGCATCGCCATCGCTTTTTTCTCAAGGCATTTAACTTTGAGAAAAGGCCGAAAGAAAGATAACGCAATAGTTTGCTTGTATCTTTTTTACCGTTTACAATTATTACTGAACTTGACTTTTTCTCCAATTCAAAATATAAGTGACGCGACGGTTGTCTCGCGTTGAGTAAGAATTGCCGACCCTTCCAGAGCACCAGGACTCACCCGGATTTTAGTGGGGTTTCTGTGACTCGACTTTCAGATTTTTAGTGTAACCAGTTTTATTACTTTTTGTAGTGATGTCTCTTTTTTGTTTTGGCCACGATATTTTCTGTCGCTGATTTATTTAATTTCGAATGCCCAATGATAGCTTCTACTTCGCTCTTTTAGCATGGAGAATATTCAACGACTGTGCGAGATGTAAACGAATCATGTAACGACGACATTCAAGAATCACAAATGAACATGGAAATTCAACTCTGAGAAATAGAGACCAAAGATAACTGTGGTTTTGTAGAAGTAACAAGATTCAGCATTATGTATGTACGTTACATGTGCGGATGCCGACATAAGAAGTGATTCGGCTGATTACGGCCAATGTTCCTCCGCTGACATGGCCAGCGTTGACATCGAGAACAAGCAAATAGTTCATAATATGTTCTGCAAATCTTAAACTTGAAATGTAATTGAAACTGAACTTTTAACTGAACAGAATGATGTATCTAGAACATTATATATGCAAACATCAACTCCAAGTTTTAGAGTACATACACTATATTTTGGCTCAATATGACAAACTAATGACCTTTATCATTCAGTAAGTTACCTTTATCGTTTATATGCATTCATCCCCCCCCCCCCCCCCCCGTCTATATCACCTGTTTAAGCTTACATGACTATAGTATCGCGTACTTGAATATGATTAATTATTATCTTTGCTTATTTAATAATAT